>RSEF01000017.1:3703097-3726190 GCA_003993805.1 Himantopus leucocephalus
AGCAGGAAGGAGCAAAGCAGCCACCCCCAGCCCCAGCTGAGGGCCCCTCCAGCCTCCCAGCGCGGAGCCCCGTGCAGCCTGAGAGCCACTCTCAGCTCTCGTTTCACTTGGAAAAGTGGGACATTAAGTCCCAATTCCAGCTCCCCTGGAGCCAGCCGTCAGCGCTGCCATCCAGAGCGGAGGTCACCCTGATCCATCAAAAAGAAGCGGAGGGTGGAGAGCTGGCGTGGGCACAGGGCCGTGGTGAAGAAAAGGGATGCCTCGCTGAAGATGGGTATGAACAGAGTGCTTCTTGGCGCGGGCCAGCTCCCCAGAGACACCGGTGACCAGCATTGCCTCTCCCAGCTCAAATCCCAGAGATGGGGCTGAGCCCAACAGCTGACAAGGACCAAGGCTCCACGGGAAAATCTCGTCTGCGTTACTTCTTACACTCTCCCCACCTCTAACTTCTCTGGAGACTTTCCAAAGACAGGGGAATGTAAGTGGAAGGGGATCCCACAGACCGAGAAGCTGGGAAGCAGCATGGTGCAGCGTGCTGGGACCACAGAAGGTGNAAGCTGGGAAGCAGCGTGGTGCGGCGTGCTGGGACCACAGAAGGTGATGCCTCGGTCGTCCCTGCCTCTGTGCCCGGACTGATCAGATTTACTTCTACATTTATTCTCCATTTACTCCAGCATTGAAAACCAGATACCAATGGCTCCGCTGCTCCTGAGCTCCCAGAACAAGCTCTCCCTCGCTCAATATTTACCTTTGGGAATGTCCCTCTAATACACCTTGCCAAGGCACTACAAAACCTGTGGTCTTTCTTTTACGGGAGATACACAAGGCCCATGGCCGCTTAACCAGCTCAAAGTAAAACCAAACCTACGCGCCACCTAAGTGGAAACTTCCCATGGCATCGGCTGGGATCAATGCTTTGACAGTATCAGTAATTAGGCTCAATCCTGCAAAACCTAATCCAAGGAGAGACACCCCAAGGAATCTCTCTCCTTGGACCTGATAACTATTTCACGGCACCTGCAATGACACGCAACCATGGCGAAATCGATACGGGAACATCATTGTAAGAATTAACCATGTCTGACGACGCATCCTTCTCTATTAGAGTTATGATCTCGTCCAATTATGGATCTTTGCTGAACTTGTAATTATGAGTTTGGTACTGTGACTTCCCACTAAGCTATTGCTTTCCTTCCACGAGGGAGAGGAGAGTCAATGAAAGGGTAATGGAAAATTCCTTTCAAGGACGCAGCGACGGCAAAATTTAGCTAGACAGGAGGGGAAATACAATGGGGACTTTATGCAAGACAATTCCCTCGGTTAGCCACCACCGAACACGAACAAACCAGGTTCCCGCAGCACCACTCAAACGCTAACGTAGATCTAACAGCCGGCTCCGAGCAACCGCGCGAGGCAGCTCTTCCTCCTGAATTCCCTTCAAACTCAGCCATCAAAGCTGCCCAGGTGAACGACAGCTTATTCAAAGGAAAATAAAGGAATTCTTCCCATTTATCTATTCCTTTATATTTGCCCTACAAGGAAGCTTAAACAAACAACCCAAAGCCAACGCGTATGTCAATAAGAGTATCTTTGTACCCGACATCCAGCGCGAGCGTGTTTTGAGAGACTGACAGAGCACTTGACCTCATGGGGAATGGCATCAAGGCACTGGGAAAGCAAAGATTTATCTGCTTTTCATTAAAACAGTTTTCCACACCTTGCTCACACAGCACCATCTCCCCCTCTCCTTGTGGTAGCTGAAAAACCCCCAAACTTCAGTGGCTTTTCCAAAGTACCCAAGGACTTTCATGCCCAGCCCAATATTTCAGAATAACTGACTGAAAAAACTACTTCAGCGCTTGGAAAATTTTCCCCCTGCACCAGCGACTTTTCGGGACCATTTCTTTTGTCCCTGTCTGCAAGACAACCAATTTCTTCCTTCTCTTCCAAAGCAGACATCGCAAATCATTTTCCCCTTAACGCAGTAATGTTTGTACTGCAACAGGTAACTTTAACTCACGAATTCTCTCCCTGCTTTTCATCAAAGGCTCATTTTAAACTCGGTGAGAATTTCTTGCAATTCTAAAACACGTGGGAAAGGAAAAAAAAAGTTAAAAATTGAATGTCCTGCCTTTCAGCAGAAAGAAATGCAATACACCCCTGTGCATGCGTGTGTTTATTCCCATGTGCAATCATCAAGCTGATCAGAGGCGTCGAGGTAATTTCACATCCAAATAAACACATTGCGAGCATTTATCGGAACGCCTAATCATCGAAACAAATGGGGCTGGGTTTGCTGCGGTGGGCGCAGGCGTCGATCTGGCCCGCTGCGCTCTGCCGATGCCCGGCTTAATACAGAAAACAAACGGAGGGAGCAGACTCACTGCGCAATTTTTAAATTGCTTCCCAACGCAGTTACTTCCTGCCAGGGATTTTTCAAATGCAGCAGCAAAGCTCGCCCCGTCCTCTGCCAAAGAGCAGGGTCCGAGGGTCCCAAACAAAAAAAGAACCAGCGTGATGTGAGCGGAGAAAACGTGGACGCTAATTTCAAACTGCGGATGATATTTCAGTTTCTCAACTCCTCTAACTCACAAAAAAAAAAAAAAAGCCTGAAGGGACTCTGGTCTACAAATCCCTGCCCCAGCCCTCATTCTGAATTTGTTCCATTTTAATTGCCTTTGTGCCGAGAGGAAGGCTGGGAAATCTCCATTCGACGGATGTTTTGCGTGGGAAATAATGGGCAGAAACCAGGAGTCTGGAGCAAGGAATTGCCAAGGTGACCATCCCCAACAGCTGCACTGGCACCAGGACGATGACGGACACAGTCACCACCCGCTGGTGGAGCTTTAGAGAAGTGCCAGGGCATGTGTAACGTAACCGATAGGAGAAACCATCAAAGAAACCCAGAACCTCAGCGACATCAATGGGAACTGCTATTTATGGCTCCCGCACAGTGCTGCATCACGCAAACAGCACACCTTGGGATGTCCTTATCCCTGCAGACTGGTATTGCTCTCCTTCCCTGGACTCTGCAGCATCACACAGCATCACCCACAGAAACAGTTGTGGTGCTCAACCATTTCTTTCCCCTCTTACACCCATGACACATCGCCACTGCCCACATCATTTTGTACCTTTGCTTCGCCTCCGGCTCCGATACTGCTCAGTGTAGAAGGTTAGCTGGGTTTCATCGTCCGCCTCTGAGCCAGAGTTTCCTTTGGCACGTCCGAACCCGATCCCACCTGCAAGCAATAGAGAGGAAAAAATCAGCCCTGTCAGCTGGGATGGACGGCAGCGGTGGGGAGAGCTGGGAGCTCCTTGGCAGAGCCGCCGGATTTGGCCGGCATCCACCGCTCCCAGCCCAGGTACTCTGCTTGGGGCCACCAGAAGTGACTGGGGACTCGCCACTCATGATTTCACTGGTTCCTTACTGCCCTCAAGAATCAAGACCCCGTGGTGCCGATCGCGATGGGAATGTAAGAAGGTGCTTTCCACCCCCAGGAACGTATTTTACAAATGCATCGCAATGCATTTACAAAGAAAACCTCTGAAGGTAGAAGCTGCTCTCCCCAAAGACACCTACACGGTGAAGTACGGTGAATTTTAGGTGTTTGCTTCAGAGCAAACCCAGTGGAGACAAGCGGTGTGGGGGGAACACAGCACTCGGGGGGCGCTCGGGACCCCGCTGCACGGCGAGGGGCCGGCGGCGCTCCCTCAGCACCCACTTTGGCCCATCTGCTCCAGCAGCTCGCCGTGACGGCCAGCGGCACGTGTCCCTGCAGCGGCGGCACCGACAGCAGTGGCAAGGAGCCGGGCTGGCTCGCGGTGTAGCCGGCGTCGCCCTGCCGGAGCCGGAGCGGGATGCTGGAGGAGCCCAGCTCGCTTCAGCCGCTGGACCCACACCAAGGAGTGACGGATGCTTAAAAAGCGACACAGACTCTTAACTGGCAGAAGTCCTTCAATCCTTGCAGAGTTTAAAGCAAAGAGGCCTCTGGGGGTTGACAGTGGCCCTTTAAACTGCCATTAAAATATTTTACTGTTTTTAAAAAATCCTTTATTCTAGGCAGAAGCACAATTTCCCCACTTCTTGGCAGGAGAACAGAAAACGAGCGGTGCCTTCTGCCCTCTGAAATCCTTAATCACCGCGATGAGAGGTGGCTGGCAGGAGCCGGAGGGACGCCGGGAGCTCGGCACGTGGCTCCTGCCCCGTCCATGCCCCGACCTGGCCACGCGGTGCCCTGGGGGGGGGGTCGGAAGAAGCTTTGCCAGCTCTTTCCCTCCCGAGAGCGGCAAGAGGGGTCAGTGCTTGAACACGGCAGCATTTAGTGCTCGGACATGGGGTCTGGGGGGTTTACAAACTCACGCCCCAAACCGTAACCCAACTTCAGACCCCCCTATCACAGCGAACACCCGACCTCAGGCTACACCCGCACCCGGGGACTGGGGTTTTGAAGGGCACGGCGGAGTGGTAAAACCAATAAGGCTTACTCACATCAGCAAGGAAAATATTAATTAACCTGGGATTCTAAGGCAGGCCCTCGGGCGACCGGCCAGGGCTGCAGCTCTGCCGCACGTCCCCGCTGCCCCCGAGCAGGGGCTGCCCTGGGCTCTTCCTCTGCCGTCAGTGCCCAGTGCGGGGACACAGACACCAGCCACGGGAGGTTTTCCCCTCGGAGCTCAGCAGATCCGACTCCTCCGCCGGAGAGAGGGACCTGGATGCTGCCTGCGCAGGCAGGACACGGCACATCCCTCTGCCACCCTTCCCATCAGCCAAACCTGGTCCCTTTTGGGCAGGCAGATGGTTGGGGGTGGACAGAGGTGGCAACATCTGGTGTTTGCTTCGCTCTCGCGCCCCGCTGACGTGACCGGGCGGCCGGCACAGGCGGCAGCCGCTCCAGCAGCCACCGTCCCAGCCCCCTCTGGCCGCTCCGCGTTTGTTTGCCGGCTGCGTCTCCGTGATGGATGGCGCTGACATGTTAAATTACTCAGGCTGGATGTCTTCGGAGAGCTGGTGACAGCGATATTGCATTTTCTGATTACCCAGCACTGCGCAGGATGTATAAATACAGGAGTCGGGAGACCCGGCGCAGGTCCCCAGCCCGCAGCGGAAACGTCTCCTCTGACCCAACAGGCGGTGGCAGAGGTCAGCTTGGAAACATGAGCTTAGGGCAGAGAAACGGCTGCAAGGAATGGGCTTTTACCCCTTCACGCTCTCAAGGATGCTGGAAGGCATCTTGGCGGTGGGTTTGGAGGTCCCAGAGCCGAGTCGAGGCAGCCTGTAGGATGCAGGAGCGCTTGATCTTGAACTGATCCTGCTGCGAATCTGATTTCACGTCTAACTGGTCCCAAAATCTTCCCGAAGCCTCCCTGAGAGATGGTCACGCTTGGGGCAACACCTCCTGCACCAGGCTCCACCTCGGTGGCAGGTCGCTCGCCGGGGCGGAGGATGCTCAGGATGGGGCCGAGGATGCTCACAGCAGAGAGCACCCACCTGCAGCTACTGATGGGGACAAACAGGGACGAACGCCCAACTAAAGCCAAGCAGCCCTGCCTGGTCAGCGCTCCTTTTCTCTTTTAAAAAAGAGGGAGAAAACCACCAAGTAACAGGAAAAAAAAAGACCCCAATCGCCGCAACCGATTACGAAGCAGAATAAGATGCTTCAAAAGAGAGACGACAAGGAAAACTGCAACTTGGCCAGCGCTGGGTACCCGTAACGCACCCGCAACTCTCTGCAGCGGCTTCCCCAAGGAGCTACATCCCCTTTACACTCGGTTTACTCCTATTATTCAGATTTGGGAAAAAACAAAGCTCCCCCTCCTCGTCCGTGCCCCCGCCTCCTGCCCCAACGCCTGGTCCCCAGGCGTTGGGGCAGGAGGCGGGGGCACGGACGAGGAGGGGGAGCTCAAGGAAGATGCTCTCGCCTCTAATCCTGTTTGCAGATTTACAAGCTCGTTAATCCGTTCAAATAGATCGCAGCTCAGCCGCGTGCCGGGGCAGGGCGCTCGTTCATTTAGCGGGGAGCAAGGCGGGGTGCCAAGGCAAACACACCTCTCGTTACGCTGTAATTAAAGACGGTAGCGTTAAACGGGGGACTAAGGAAATAAAATTCAAGAATTGGAGGCCCCATCATCCCCAAAGGCTTTTTGTTAGCTAAAGCCATGTGTATTTTTTTAAAGGTGTGTTTTTGTCACGCAGAAAAGGGGGGAAAAAGAAAAAAGAAAAGCAAACCTGACCTTTTAAATCCCTTCCCCGAAGCCAGAAGGTTACAGAGCATCTCAAGGAAAGAACTGTGGATGCAAAATGGATCAAAACTGAGTTAAAATAAAGAAATAAGTAACAGGAGCTATTTGGATAACTCCTGTGTGAAGCCACATTGACCTCGGATGTTTAATCCCTCCAAGCTGGATGTTATAATACAAGTGGGAGNAGGAAAGAACTGTGGATGCAAAATGAATCAAAACTGAGTTAAAATAAAGAAATAAGTAACAGGAGATATTTGGATAACTCCTGTGTGAGGCCACATTGACCTCGGATGTTTAATCCCTCCAAGCTGGATGTTATAATACAAGTGGGAGCTCATTTTGTTCCCAGCGGTGTCACGCTGGGTGACACCCGTGTCCGTGCATCCCCCTGCCCGCAGCCACAGCCCCACTCCAAAAGGATCTTCTGCATCCCTCCCCTCCAGAAAAAGGGCCAAATCCTGCACACGCCGCAGCGTTCAAGACCCACGACCTCCCTGCTCGACTCTGTTGGGTTCACTCCACCTCCGTGCTCGCTTGCCCCATGCAACACAGCCTCCCTGGTGTTCAGAAGCCCCTCTGCTCCCAGTAAAAACCAGATGAGGAGTCCCCTCCCCGCCCTCCCCAGCACTGCGGCGATGTCCATGCACCGAGGAGGGCTGGCAGGGCGACGCAGAGCTATACAATTAGCTAAGTGGAAATTTTCAGTTTAATTAATTTACCCCCAAAAAGAGCACCAGCCAACCGAAAAACCAAATGTGGCCAGAGAAAGGTAAATGAGAAGCAATTTTAGGGCAGGGAAAAAAAAAAATATGCAAACATTTTCATTTGTAATGTATCCAATCAATGCAAAAAAAAAAAGATAAAGAAAAAAAGCACTTTAAGAAATGAAGCACTCTGCTCTAGTTTGTCATTGCAGCAGGGGTACGCACGCACACACACCGGCTTCAGCTGATGAAAATTCTTCCTGCTCATTGATCTTCCCTTTTCCCTCTCCCTATGACCAAGAAAACCCACACCGGGGCGGGTGGTGCAACAACCGGCTGACGGCCCCACGGCTCCCACCATGGAAAACAGGGATGGCGCTGATCCCAGACCCCCGCTGCCTTTGCACAGCTCTGAAGGGTTTTATTTTCACCGAGGACCAACCCAAGGAGCTGGACCTGATGCTTTGACCTGGAGGAGGTGAGAGCTCCCGGCTGAACCCCAAAAAAGCCTCGCCAGCAAAACGTGATGCTCTGAGGGCAGTGCGGGACAGAGGGCTCTCCACCCCGGTGTAACTTTGGGTAACTTATGGCACAGCCAAGACCCCCAAAACACAAGAAGCCGGAGCTCTGATAAACACTGCGTCCCATCTCAGGCAGAAGGATCTATTAATCGCTTATTTATTCTCAAAGCCAGGGTGCTTTTAAAGGGCTGCCCCAGGAGAGGGCACCAGACCCCCTCTCTGCACAAACCGGCCTCCCCCAAGGCCACCTCCCGGCCCCGCACCCCGACATGTCCCCCAGCCCCTGGGGTGGGCGCAGGGTGGTCCAGCGGCCAAACCCGCATCCTCCATCCCTGCGCCGCTGCCTCTCCTCGCGTCTCCCAGGGCATCGCTTCCCGCCGCTCCGATGCAGCCGGGTTGGGATGCTCTGGGTACCACTCTGGCTGCATTTTGGGAACCAGTAAATCCAGCAGCATCCATTCCCTCCNCTCCTTCCAGCCCACCCCTCCTGCACCTCAGCTCTTATCATCCTCGCTGTCCCTCTATTATTTATAAACTCTAAATGCACTTCACTCGATAAAAGTGCTTGGGGAGAAAGTTTGTATGAAAAAGGCATTAGGCAAAATAAAGCTATATGGTACTGTAAATGGAGAGGGTGGTGTACATTGTTTTTTGTTTTGGTTTTGTTTGGTTTGTTTTTTTAAAGTCAATCTTCTCTGCAAAATACGACCTTTCCCAGAGCTGTTAGAAACACTTAGCACAGAATCAGATTTAATGACAAGCAATAGGCAGCAGTTTAAATGCACTTAGCGCGGGGAAGCGAAGCAAGGCAAAGCTTATCCCAGATTTGCTTTCTTTGGGCTGGGGCGGCGGGTTGTTTGTTTTCTGGTTTGGTTTATCCCATCCTTCCACAGAAGCAGCACTCAGAGCCCTTTCGGAGCCCTTCCGTAAAGGAGGAAATCCTTTTGCTGTGCGCGGTTCCTGCAGGGAGAGCGCTCCAGCTGTAGGGCTCTGATGAGGTTAAGCATTAATTAAATCGAACCGCGAGAAAAATAATTATACACATGCATCCGTCAGGCTGACTTGTCACTACCCAGTAACAAAGTTGGATGCAAACTCCATCAGTGGAACTGTCACACGGCTGTTAGAAGGAAATAAATGCATCCCAAACGGACAATTTCATTTAGGGGGAGGAAAAAAAAACCCCATGGATTGCGAAGGATTAATGAGGCGAAGGGTTCGTGTTTGCAATTGGATGTAAAATGCAAACATCGTGAGTTGTGATATCATCATTTAACCTTAATGTCCGATAGCACTCCAACCGCTTTCCCGCTGGAGGGACAATTAACCACGGGCTGTAAAAACAAACCCTCCAGCACGAGAGAGGCGCAGGGAAAGGTGTGAATACGGCCTCAGCAGCAGCACCCGGCCACGGCTTTTGCGAGCAAAAAGAAGTTTAAATTAAAAGGAAAAGAGGATGGGATGGGGCTGTGGAGAGTGAGATCTCTACTACAGATGCTGGAACTGGCTTGCTTTTGGGGGCCGCTCACCAATTTCTGATCCTTGAGACCTTAAAATCTTTTTTCTAGGGCGTGCCAGCGAGGGCTCCCATAGGTGGCCACGCTCAAAGTCACAGTCCTCTCCTGAACCCCTGGGGTACATAATGCCTTGGGCTGTTAAGGGCAGACACAGCTCCCCACCGCCTCTGCCAGCACACACAACCATCCGTGGAGGAGCTGCCGGGGGGGACAGAGACACCAGGAACCCACAGCAGGTTGGGCATCTGCACCGTGGGGACCCATCCTGCTCCCGGTGCAGACAAGGAAACAGCCATGGCAGCATCTTCCCAGCTAACCTGCGCCCTTCCCTTCCAGCCATCCTCTTCCCTTCTACCAGCGCACGCCTGACGCCCCGGGAGACAGTCGGAGAGCGATGGGCACGGCGCGGAGGGTTTGTGGCCAGGCAGCCGGGCAGGCTCTGGCTCCCAGGGGGTCCCTTCCCTGCTGGGAATGGCACAAGAGCCCCAAGGGAGACAATTTGTTTTCTCCTAGATAGGTCTGGCCGAGCCTGCCACTGGGGACCTGCTGGGCAGCCCAGCTTTAATCACACGTGGCCGAGGACTGCCTGTGCAGTGGCCGCGGGAGGGACGGAGGGTGACCTCGCCGAGGACCATGAGTGGGGTGCCAAGCAGGGCACGGCAGCTGGAGGGGCAATTCAGCTCCCCGTCCCAAGCAGAGATGTTGGGCACGAGCCAGTCTCCAACCCGCGTACGAAGGAGACGCAAGTCTGGGCAGAAATGGAGGGCAACGAAGGGCTCTCTTGTCCTGGTACCACCGACTATGCCCGTGGCCACTGATGGGCAGAGGGACCCGGGGGCGGTGATGGGGTGAGGGTTGGGAAGACCTCCTCCTGCCCTGGGGCACGGATGGGGATTTGGGGGGAGGCAGGGGAGCACCAGCCCGGGGAGGTGGGAGATGGAGGGCACGTGTCCCCAGAGATGGGGGACAAGCTGGGCTGGCTCGGAGCCGCTCTGCTCCCATGCAGCCACAGGCTCTGCCTGCAGCCGGCACCGTGTCTCCTCCTAAGCTCGGCTGCGAGGATTAATTGACTTGCTACATTAGTGACCAAAAAGCCTTTTGCCTTCAGGCAGTTTAAAAGTGAAATAAAAACCAAAAAAAGAAAAATGAGGCTAGAGTAGGGAATCAGGGAAACTTCACCAGACGGTCACTGTGGACCCCAAAACACCCACACTCATGCACGCTAACATCCAGATATATGTATTTGAATAACTCCTAGAAAACAAACCAAATAATTTAAACCAGTTAAAGAGTCAGAACATTTTCTTCACACTAAGTGAATAATTTATGGGCAGAGCTATAATAAAAAAAAAAAAAAAAAAAAAGAAATGCATCCTGTTGGAAGACAGCATTTATAGTTATTTTCTGTTTAACAAACCAGAATGCAGTGGCATCATCACCGTAGCGCTGGAATATTTGCCTGATGAGGCTCCCACAGATAAGGTCTAATCACAGGTTTCTGCATCTTGCTGCNGGACCCCGATGCCTCCTCCTCCCCAGCTGGGTGTCTGGACCCAAACCCTCCGCGCAGCCTCGGCGCTCGCTGCTTAACCCACGGCCATTACCGTTTTAAGCACCGATAGCAATAGGAGGAGGCGGTTTCCCTTGCTGAGAGGCAACGCAAGGACCAAACCTTGCTCATGGGGCTGTTCCAGCCAACCTCCTCCCGTTGCTCCAGCACAGCTGGCAATGGCTATCAAGGCTACGAATAAAACCCAGCGGCCCCCGGCACGCTTTTGCACGGTGCAGCCTTTAGAGCCATGAATGCTGCTCCCACCCTCTGGGAGGCCCCTAAAAAAAAAGTCTGAAAAACCCCAAGCACTGGGAAAGTGCAACAAAGAGAGGTCCCAGTGATGCGAGTTACAGCCAAAATGAACTTCAGCCCTTCCTCCAAAGTAAAAACTTACCAAGAAACCGTATTTCACTCCTACCAAACCTCGGTTAGCTGGGGCAGCTGGTAGGGACTGTAGACTTGCAGCAGACCTGGATGAATCCCTGGGGGGGACGCAAGGTGACAGCACTCCCAAGCACCTCCACCAGACCACCCAGAGGATGCCGCAGGGGGTTTGCCCCTCTTCACCCCCTCACGGAGGAGCTCCGGGGTCCCCACGCTCAGCAGCGAGGGTGAGGAGCTCCTGCCTTCCTCCCCAACCAAACTCCTCTGGCCATAGCCAAACCCAGGGCACAGGAGGAGCAGCCGGTGACAGTGGCAGCCTACCTCGGGGCCGGCTCCGACGTTTCCGTCTCCCCACGGATGTGCTGCGCAGTGCGGGCTGGAGCTGCCCGATCTCGATAGGCGTGTTGGTCCGAAAGCTCTCCTTGAATTTCTGCATCAGGGACTCCACCGTCTCCTGCGTCACCTCGGGAGCTGCAACACCAGCAAAGGGACTACGGTTAAAAGACAACCGCGGCCACCATGTCCCCATTGCCCGTACCACCCTCCCTCGCAGAGGACAGCGTGAGCTGGAGACGAGTCCTGAGGCAGGAGCTCTGCCAAGACCCTCCAAAGTCACCCACAGGGACTCATCCGGCACTTCCTAAGTCTTACCAAAGCCACAGAAATTAGAAAATTTTGATTTTACAGAAATGGCATTTTTCACGCTGCTTTCCAGCATTGGGGATTCTTCCTTGCCCCTTCCCCCGCGTGCCCGCAGGGCGCTTGGCAGCATCGCGCCCTTATCCCCGTTACAGCCTGAAGGAACCCCCTGCCCCGGGGCATCGAGCTGCCTTTGGGTCGGCTTTAACTCTGCCCTGGGAGGTCGGAGTCAACCCCCAGGCTCGGCAGCCCTTTGGGGGGGTCGGGTACTCTCTGGTAGGCAAGTTTGGGATTACGGAGCGATGAGCAAGGCTGGGGTGGGAGCCAGGCGAACGATGCGCAGCAGGAACCCCTGGGGGCTGCCAGGGGCTGCGCTCACACGCTGGGAAGCGGCACCTTAGCTCAAGAAACCGCGTGCTGCAACGCCCCACGGCACGTGGCAGCTTGCTGATATTTAAGCAACTCCCCTCCTTGCTCTCACGTGCCCCCTAACGCAGTAATGCCAAAAAAAACCCCAAAAACCAGAATTGTCCTGCGAAACTCGCCACCCACCCGCACAACGGGAGGTTACGGGAAATCACAAAACCACTCGCAAAGAGCAAAGATGAAATTCGGGATCAAAAGATGTGTCCTCCTGCAGGCCACAGAGGTCTCCCAGGTTTAACAAACGGTTTGGCCTCTGTCAGCCCCTTGAATAAACTCATTAGCAGAACATAACCTCTGTCCTGTCTCCATTTCCAGAGTCACAAAGTCCCTCCGATTAGCTCCCGAAGCTCCCCCTGCCCGCAGCGTGCCGTGTGGGGCTGGCAGGGATCCCCGGCCCTACAGCCACCCCGCATCCCGCTCGCGTGAGGGATGAATGAGCAACCTCGGTGCCCGCCAACCCGCCCGCCAGCAGTTACAGGCTGATGCATCACCCCGCCGCGTCTCCCGGGGCCAGAGACACATCAGTATGGAGCTCCTCGGGCCCCCAGCGAGCTCAGGGTGTGTAACTGCTCCGGACCACGGACTCTAATTCCCTTCGCAGTATGTGGCAGGGTCTATTTTAGTGCGAAATGAGAAGGTGCCCATGCAGGATGAGGCATTTGTAATCCTAGACAAGGATTTGACTTAAACATGGAGTCTGCAGCAGACTCCTCCAACAACCACCCCAGCCCAGAGGCCCCCGGAGCAGCTCCCCCTTCCTTCTCCCCAAACCCCAAAGGCAATGTCCTCAGCCTCCCCAGGGGCAAGAGGCTCTAGACCACCCCAGGGTGCTTTTATACCCCCGCAGGCTGCAGAGAAGGTACCGCAATCCGCCAGGGCCATTGGGAGGGGGAGCCCCAGAGAAGAGCAGACCGGCTGCTGTGCGCACTGCCACATCAGGAGATGACCCATCCACCCAGCACTGCCGCACCGGGCGACAGAGAGACGAGGATCAAACCTGCTGCCCGCATAAGCGCCCAAGGTGGGAACCATTTCAGGAGAGCTCCAGAGAGAGGGTGGCCTGAGGGACCAGCTATGTTACGTCTTCCAATTATTCAGCCCCGGGCACCACAGACCGAAGGCAGAGCTCCCCAAAGCCCCCTACATTTACGGCAGGCACAGCTGGATCCTGTGACGTTGGGTGCCCCAGCAAGCAGCATTGCAGGGGGGAGAAAAAAACATCAAGAGTGGGGGAAAGGTCTCCACAGAGCATCTAGTCCCAGCCCTGACAGCACACATCCAGCCCCCTCTTGCAGGGCTCCTCCGAGGCACCAGGGAAGGATGCTGCGGGGAAGGAAGGATGCTGCGGGGAAGGAAGGATGCTGCGGCAGCAGTGGTGCAGCTCAGCACCCCACTGCCATGTCTGCGGAGGGAAGCCCATCCCCGCAGCTCCTTCGCCCGGGAGCAAGCGTAGCAGGGCCTCCCTGCGAACAGATGGCAAGTTATTTGAACCTCGGGGCTGTGTGATATATAACGTGTGTGAGTGGAGCCGGGAGCTCGGGAACCGCGCGGCTGAGGCTTATTTACTGAAAGGAAGCCAGAAGGAGAGCACGGGAGGGGAGGAGGAGAGGGCCATGCCTTCAGCTAGCGATGGAACACGGTGAGGTCACAGCGTTCTCGTGGTCCCTGCTCAGCTGATGGGAGTAATCAGCGCCGCAGTGATCATACCCCATCTGGCCACCACGCTCGGCACATCCATCCAGAGGCATCTGCTCAGGCGCCTGTCAATGGAGCGAATGCCAAAAGCAGGGGGGAGCGTTACCTTCACAGGGAGAGGGTCCCCGCGGTCGCCGGCTATTTGTGATGATGTTATAAATACTTATTCCAGGAACAGGAGCAAAAAGCGGGGGCATCTCACCGCTCTGCACAGCTCATGTGCGCCAGCACATCCTTGGCCTCTCCGTGCCCCTGAGCTCGGGGGTTTGGAGCAATAAAAAAAAAAAAAAGAAAAAAAAGAAAAGAGGAAAGAAAAAAAAAAGAAAAAAGAAAAAAGAAAACCCCCCTTGTCAACGTGATCTCAGGAAGCAGAGTTCGACATGGCCAGCATAGAGAAAACTCTCGCTGACAAGAAGAGAGGTAGCTGAGCTTCAACCGAGTGAGCATCAGGGGTCAAGGATGAAGGGAGGACCCTTCATGCACTGCCAAGCGTGACAAAAGGGAGGGAGGAGAAACCAATGCGCTGTAACATAATGAGACATGGCACTCCCTGAGGCCGCTGGGACCCTGTTGACTCTGGGGGTGTCCATCACATCCATAACAGAGGGACAGTCCACCCCAAACTGCCACCTGGGCTTTGCCAGCCAGGGATTTCCATAGTCAGCCATCTGAGCTTGGCCAGCCAGGGGCAGGAACCCACCGCCCGCCCAGACCGATGCCTCCGTGGGGACCACACGGCAAACACGAGTCCGCACACATACACCGCCGTGCCATGCACGCACTGCACGCATGCCTGGCATTGCCGTCCCCCACAGAAGTTTTAGTTGTTCAGAAAGAGAGGGAAAGAAGTGCTACCGTGGGGCGGACAATGCCCTCAAGAGTTTGCTTCAACTTTTGGTCAGCCCTGAAGCGGTCAGGAAGTTGGACTAGACAATCTTTGTAGGTCCCTTCTGACTATTCTATTCTACCCTACTCTACTCCTGTGCCAATTCTAATTCTATTCTTTCTATTCCCCCCAGCTCTGCCCTGCAAGACCCGCCTGGGCTGCACGTGCCAAACACGGACCCGGGCAGCAGCTCCCGGCAGTGCCGCGCTATCCGCAGGCCGCTCCCTCCCCCCAACACGATCCAGCCACATCATCAGCACCTCGGCACTGGCTCCTCCCAATGACGGCCGAACGCGACACAGATTTAGAGGCGATAGGACCGTCCTCTCCCAGAGCAGAGCTTGCCAAACCGCCTTCTCTCCCATCCCTGGTTTCCAGGAGATAAATCCATCAGGGCTATCAAGCCCACATCTTTGTCACCACGTTGAGAGTTTCTCCAGCCTGGCAGAGGTGGTGAGATCCACCCCGAGGCTTAGCACAACGCTATGAGCTCAATCTCACCCCGTCCTACAGCGAGGGCCTTCGGCAGCGTAACAACCCCACGAACAAGATGAAGCAGAGGAAGCCCGAGGCTCTTCAGCCTCCGCAAAATCAGCTTCCGTCTCCAGCAGCGATTTAAGGACACAGCTGAAGGTCACCGTACCTTTGTAAAGCACACTACATGTTCCTGTCGTACACCTCCCTCCTGTCCACCCCCATACTCTATTTTGAAAGAGATTTGCTCTCCTTATGGCTCCCCTATTTGCTTGCGCGTCTCCCACAAAACAATTCATACCAATAGCCTTTCTTTCTTCCATCCTTTTTGCTGGCACAAATTGCAGTGGAAAAATATGTTGTTTGGCTTAAAAATTACAACAACAACTACAAAATGTCATCAACTGAACAATATGAGTGATGTTTGGGTAAAAATACATTGCAACAGAGATGGGAAGCAGCAGCACTCGTTCCAGCCCTCACGGGACTCCCAGCGCAGCCAGGAGCCACCGTACCTTTCCCAGACACATAGGCTGGGTACGGGGGGCTGTTCTGGGGACATACCAAAACTAGTATCTCACCAGCTTCAGCGGCCAGGAAAGATTCTCCAAAACACCGTCCCAGGCTTGGATAAGCGCAAACACCCACAACTTGTATTTGAGAGACGCACTAGTTGCGTGCCTCCACCTCCACTGGTTGCATGTGGACGGTACCTCCACCATCCCAGGACATTCCCAAGGGTCCAGCTGAAGGGACAAGGAACTGCAAAACCCCTTTGACTGTGCAGCCAGCTGGGAAGCTGGGATGGAGCTGCTGGCGATGGAAGTGCCCCATAGCCCTTGGAAACAACCCCTCAACCTCACTGGGTCTTCAGACATGGCCTTGGAGGACCCTAATGGAGCAGCTAGAGAGGGCTAGAGAACTGCCCTCAGCCTGAGCCAACGCTCCTGCACCCCACAGAGACCCCACAACCACCCAGTACCTGTCAGCCCCACGCGACGCTGCTGGGGGGAGCAGAGGAAGGGCAGCAGCTCCTCTCCAAACCAGGCTGAACGCCTCGCCGTGTCGCTGGGTGGTTGGGAGAGCTGGACGGCCCCATGGCTCGGTTTTTGCAGGTTGTTAAAACAGAGCGATGAGGCTTAAAGCCTGCAGAGGTGCCAGCTTCCCTGAGCCTCCCGGTCTTCGGCTTAAAGTTTCGGTTCCTGGAGCCACGATCAACCCTGTCCTCCTCACACAACATCTACACCCCTATAGCTGCGGGGAGAAGACTGGAAAGGCAACAGCAGCTTCTATTAGAGCTTCCCACAGTAGGTATTGAGTAAAACATATTTCTTAAAAATATAGTGGTTTTAAGCATCTGATTTTCCCATCCCTCTCTTTGATTTCTGAGTGTCAGAGGGCAAGTTATTATCGATTCCTCAACATTACCAGTGGTTTAAAATGCTCCCAGAGTTTCGGAGAGAGGAGTAACTCGCAGAGCGGCTCGAGAGCTGCTCGACTGAGCATGCCGCTTCGCTGGAATCAAAGTGTTTTGCAAGAAGACGTCAAACTTAATCAAGGAATAAATGGAAAAGTTTGGGCGCAATTAGAAGTCAAGGTTGGTGGGGCCTTTTACCTCCCAACCTGTGCAGGCATTCATGACGGCACCCACGTGTAGGACACAGCCCCCTGGTCTCGGATACCAGCTCTTCTCCATGTCTGTCTCCTGCCCTCTCATTGACTGCCTCCAGTATTTTTCAAATAATCCACTTTTTCTAGGCACAGGGGAGGGTGCTCTCCTGGGAATCACTGACACTGGCTCAAGAGGTCTAATGCATCATCACGTCCAGAACGCACCATGTAAACATGAGGTACACGTAACACAGTTTAATAACGTTATAATGGTTTCCTCCAAATCAAACCCCTGAGTTTCAATAAGCACATTTTGATGTTTCTGGATTGGTATTTTGGAAATTTCTATTTTACAAAGTATTTCAAGAAATCACATTTCCGTTCCTACTTGGGATGAGTATAAATTTCACAATACTGGAAGTTCTCCACATGGTGGAAACCCCGTTTTCTCACCAGCTTAAATAATGGGTGTTTGTTGCTTTTTGAAGCATGAAATAAGCAACAGTGTTTGTTCTGAAACTGGGATGTGGACTGATTTCCAACAGTGCCACCCTGAAGGTACTAAGCTCCAGAAAGCAGAGAGCTTGACTAGCTTAAAAATTAGGTAATTACACCGATGCCTATGTGATGACTGTGGGAGAGATTTGTACAACCGCTTCACACATGTTGGGATGAAATCACATCTGGAGAGTGATGTCCTGCCACCGAGCACAGTGGATATCGCACAGACATGAGAAACACAGATGACCTTACCTCTCCATCTCTTTCTCCAGCCACCAAACACCTCTACCACCCCTTGAGCAACAGTCTTCTGTCCCCATCCGTCTCCTGCTCTCCGTTAGCTCATGTCACATGCCATGTGCAGGCAAGCCTTGTCCAAGAAACACTGTGAGACTGCCGGCTGCATTACACAATCAATTCAGGAGATATATCTATGGATATATATATTTTTTAAAAATATATATATAAACATCACAACAAAGCACAAATAACCACACATCGCCATACATCAGGGGACCAAGCACCTCCTGCACCGCATACATCTCCAAGCCATCCTCAGGCGAACCCATCAGGGGACGTGATATACGTGGCACCGCGCGCTTTGCCGGAGCTGGCCCCCAGCCCAGCCTGCCAACGCGGCGCCAGGGAGGATCAATCTCTCGCCGAGAAGCTCTTTTACACGGAGGGGTTTTCAGAGGCAGCAACACAGGGATATGGGAACCCAGGAGCATTTTGCAAACAGGCTTGTATTCCATCTCGACTTTTTCTTTCTTTTCTCTCCCGGCCCTTTTTGTTGGGTTTTAGAATAGAAAATGTATAGATCTTTTTAACGTGGCTATTAATACATACGCATTAATAGATTATTATATACATTAATAAATCTCTCACTATAAAAATAGATTTTTATACGTAAAAATCTGATTTTAATTGCAAATTGGAGGGGGAGGGTAACAGAAGAAGAAGAAATAAAGTTTTATTCAAGATGTCTCCTTTGAAGGAAACTGAACAAATGTACTTTCCTCCTTCGTATATTCATGAGATGACTGCTTCCCTACCCCGTTCTCCACCACCCTCAGCAGCTCCGGGCTCAGAGCCAGCACAGTCCTTATCTGGTACGAGACAGAGGAAAAAAAAAAAAAATCCCTGATAGGATCAGAAGTTTTCAGTAGTTTAACAAATCTGAAAAAAAAAAAAGAAAAGTCTCCATTGGTTTTTAATAAAGCTTGGGGTGCGTGACGGGGAAGGGGGGATGCCGGGAGAGGCTGGCACGCAGCATGGGAGGGGGATGGAGATCCACGTTTGCTGAGGGTCTCGCGGTGGGGACAGGGACCCCGGGGAGCACCAGGGCACCCCACAACCCCTCTGACCACGCACCCACTCTTTGCTTTTCCTCCTTATTGCAAAGCTTTGCCGTTCCCCCCCCCGCCTCCATCCACAGAGAACAGGAGATCGTATCTGCACCTCCTGTCCTTGCTGCAGCCGGGTGAGCTGCTCCTCAAACCGGCAGAACCCAGGGGAAGGCTCAGCCCACCGGGATGGGGCATCCGGAGCCGGAGGCCATGGCAGCACCTTCCCAGCACCGGCTGCCCTGACCCTTCTTCATCCTCTCTCCAGTCACGGTGCTCAATCGCTTCCCAGCTAATTGCCTCCACTCATGTGTGCAAACTAACCGTTTACTGGAAAATGCCATGGAATGTTAATTTCATTCGGAATTGGGTAATTGCACAGCACTTCCATTTTTATTTTTTTTTTATTATGGGAAATGAATAAGCATTGTATTAATAGCACCGTTTCCAACTCTGACCACAATCGTGGCCCCACCGACGGAGGCTGCGAGTTATTCGTCAGCCCGCACTTTCCCTGCCTTTCTACCTTCCTCCCTTCCCTTCCCCCCGCCACGCTCCCCACTTCCCACGCTGGTAATTAAGATAATGCAATATAATTATAAACACATCGCAAAAGATCAAACGCTTAAGAGCCGCGGTCCAACAGTCCCCGCCTCTGCCTCGCACCTTTGCGCTGCGAGCACCTTTCAAAAGCAGACGCGTCGCTGCGCTCCTCGGGCTGCCACCAGCTGGGGTTGACCTTCCCAGGAGCCGTTTCTGACTAAGAAACCCTCAGCTCTCCCGTGGGGTAAAGACTTGCCTAGCACACCCCTCCCCTGACGTGTACGGGGTTTTCACCTCTTTACCCCACTTCTCCTTCTGCAAGGAAAAGCCTTTGGCCATGGGATGCAGCCCCGCGAAGCCTGCCCCATCTCCCCCTGCCACACCACTGAGAAGGTCCAGGCCAGCAGAGGCTCTGCTTCCCACCTTCTCCACTCCAATAAAACCCTTAACTTACCTTTTTTTATGAGACACCGTAACATTTTCGCTTACGCAGCAAGCAGAGAAGAGCAAGGAAGATGGGCAGATCCTCAGTAGCAGCTAATGCTCCTCAAGTTATAAAATAATTGAAAAGTTAAATAAGAACACTCTGGAGGAAGCTTCCCGATTCGGTGCTAATGGGCACACGGAGAAGCCCAGCCTAATGTTGCGTGGAGGAGAGCTGCCGGCTCGAGAGCACAGCGCTGACCTCCAGCTCCCTCTCTCCACTGCACATCTACAATTCCATGAAACCAGAGGGGAAACTGCCCTGGGAGCCGCTGGGGCAGAGCCCCGCCGAGGGCAGGAAAAAGCCCCATCCCCACCTGGCTGAGGAACCTCCACTGGAGGATGAACCTGGAGGCGGCAGCACTTCGGTACCTGTAAGGCAGGAGGCGGGTGAGCGTGAGCAAGTCCCGGCACCCCCAGGGATGGGCACGGGCAGGGAAGAGCAACGCCGGCAAACATGGGTGGGAAACGTGGCACGGTGGCCCCTTCTCAGGTCTCAACCGCCACTCAACTCCCTGCTCGGCAGCGTGGTCGCAGAACGAACTTGCTAATTGGAAATTAAATTTCCTTTACCCAACAGGCAAGGTGATGCCCTTTCCCGGTACCGGCAACTCTGTGCCACGTGCCAGGGAGAGCAGGGGAGCAATGTTAGCCCGGAGGAGAAGGGCAAGCCACCAAAAACCCGTATTGCGATGGGGCCCAGAAGCTTCAGCCGTGCACACATGGCCCAAAGGCCACCAAAGGATCCCCCCTGCGGTGACGAGGACCAACCACCTCCCACAGCGGGAAGCACACGGGTGCAGGCAGGAAAGGAGCTGCTGAGAGCCGGTTTGTTGGCTCAGGAAAAGAGCTGGAGCTGAGGGAACGCCTGGAGAGCCCGTTTGCAAACCACTTCCAAGCCACACGAGCGAGGCAGCGAGGGCGAGCACGGCCAGAGCCCGCAGGACCCGGTGGGTGAGGCGCAGCAACCGCTGTAACTCAGCGGGGCCATCAGAAAGGATTGATTTGAAGCACCTTGTTAATAAGTTTCCTCTCCCGCCGGTCCTTCGGGTAGGTCACTGCCTAATGATAAATGGGGCTGGAAGGTGCCTGCAGACCTAATATCAGCGCAGGTGCCCGGCCTCGATCCATCTTCCTGAGGAGCCAGGTGACAAAACTAACTGTCCCGGCACTGTAGCCAGGTAAAACACGACCGATAGGAAGAGGACACACAAACAGAGCAAAGAGCTGGCGCTGCAGCTGCCCTCCCCATAAAACCCACAAGCCCGGGAGGGACCGATGGGGAGAACATCTCGCACACGCTGACCGGCAGCACTGCGATGCCGCTAAAAGTCAAGGTGAAGAAGCGTTGAGCATCACGGACCAAGAGGAACCCATCGCTCTCATGCAGGTGGCAGGATCTGGAGCAGCCTCAGATCTGAGCCATGCATCCCAGGGGCTGCCCCAGCGCTCACCGGCATCTTATTTATTTCCAGCAGAAATGGGAACATTGTGGGGTTGTTCTTCATCCCAGCCCCCATGTTTGCTCCACACTGACACCATGGAAGGACGGCCCCGGGCAAAGCTAAAGCTCTCCCAGGCCCTCTGCATTGCACACAAGGCAGGCGCAAGATGCAGCTCAGCACAGAAACACAGGAGAGGCGAGGACACTCAAGATCCCTCAGGGTCTCCCAAGGAGAATAAACAGCCACCATAGTATTTTTTTAGATTTTGCATCAGGGGTGGGAAAAAAAAAGGAAGTAAAAAAAAAAATCCTCATCTCGAAGCTAATCCTGGTCAACAACTGGCCTACAACCCAGCTACGCCTTAAATAATGTAGTGCTTTATCAAACATTCATAGTGATGCACAAAGTGATGAACAACGCGCGCCTGACATTTATATAAATATAGTTCCTGATGGCTTGTTTTCCTTGGACAGCCAAAACTTCACAGCTTATCTTCTGTGAGCTTGTGATTTCGTCTGGACGAAAAGCACTTTGGACACCTGGGGAATCAGGGCTACCGCACACAAAACTGCCACGACATCTCCACCAGGCACCAGCAGCCCCACAAAACCCAGCAAAAGCCCATGTGAAAAGAGCTGCTGCTGACCTGAGGAGCCACAAGTCACCCAGCTGTGGCTGGGAGAGGGGATGACCAAGGGCGTTTCTTCTCACATGGGATGGCGTGCCGCGTCGGGGCGAGACCAGCCCAAGTCTCGCAGAGCGGCGATAAACCAGCGGGACTTCACAAAATCGCCATCCCTATGGGATGCTGAGCAAAACACTGGCATATTAAAACACCCCTTTCCTCTTCCATTCCCTACGGCATCACCAGAAGCAGCTTTTCCATCTGCTTCTTCCCTCCTCTATCTTATGAAATTACGAGGGGGGTATGGCAAAGGGAGGGGAGAAAAACAGGAAAACCACATCAGGAAAAGGAACCTACCAGCCTTTTCTCAGCAACAACACCTACTGTGGGCCAGGAAGACCCCTTCTGGCCTCAGAGATGTTTAAGCCTTAATTAGTCATTAAGCACGTGCCAGCACAGCACCTCTCTTGGCAAGGGGGATGCAGGACCGGAGGAGGCCACCAGCCCCAGGAGCTTCCCCATCCCTTCTGACCNCAGGGGGATGCAGGACCAGAGGAGGCCACCAGCCCCAGGAGCTTCCCCATCCCTTCTGACCTGCTGCTGGAGGCAAGGAGGCATGTTGGATGTGGGTATCGCTGGGGAGACCTCCTGGGCACGCTTCCATGCATCCATAATGCTGCCTTAGGCCACTTTCTGGGGGGTGTAAGGGAGGGGGAGCGTGTCCCACAGGACCACCAGGCCAAGAGACCATCGTTCCCTCTCTCCATGTTGATGGGGACAACCCAAATTTTGGATAAAGGCAACTGGTTCGCTGTGATAGGATGATGAAAACAAACCTAGAACTCCAGCCTGGCAGCTCTCCGTTCGGAGCTCGAAAGGCAATTAATATATTAATTATGACTGTATTTATCTCTCTGGAAAGCAAAGCTTTTCCCTGGCAGGTATGGACATTTTCAAATCAACATTAAAGTCAGAGCTGGCATCACCATAAAAGTGAAGGCATATCCATCATAACCTCTGCAACAGGGGCCCCCAGTCTCTTCATTAATGCACTCAGATCGGCGGGAATTAAGCATCTTGGACTTAAAGACACGTTTAATTTCTCTAACGACTAGAGACACTAGCTAAGCATGTGCTTAAATGCTTTTCTGAATTGGGACCCACTTCCTACCCTGTTGGGCCTCATTGTTTTTTATTTCTTTAAAGCTGAAATTTGCAGCCAGGTTTTTCAGCCAGGAACAGCGGACTGCAAAAAAACACTTTCCACTGGCAGGCGACGTGAATATACATTTTCAAAGGTCTCTGTAAATTACGCAAGGAGTTGGCGGGGATTAGAGCTGGGAAAAGCTGATCACGTACAAAGAGGGTCACGATCCCATCAGGTCACTGGAAAGAAGACAGAGCCCCAAGACACATCAGATGCTGGCCTGACGTACTGTCCCATTTTAGACTCCAGCAAACGTTAAGTCGTTGTTTTATTTATTAAAGGCTCAGAAAG
>RSEF01000017.1:3741711-3759465 GCA_003993805.1 Himantopus leucocephalus
AATTAATTGAAGGGGCTGGGCAGGAGAGCGAAAAGCCTGCTCTCGACTTTTTATATACCCCAAACTATGTGCGAGCAAACCAGGAGGGTCAAAGGTGCCCAGGAGCTGTTTGGAACCAATGCAGCGTATGACAGAATNAAGGTGCCCGGGAGCTGTTTGGAACCAATGCAGCGTATGACAGAACGCCCCAGGCACTTAATACGCCGGTACATGAGACACCAGCGAAGCCCTAGAGATTTTCTGTCAGTCAGTTTAGTCTTTCAGACTAAACTTTGAGGGCGTTGGCCTTTTGGATAGTTTCTTCACTGTCCTGGCAGAAGGTCTTACAGCGTTTTCCAGAAACTACTTGCTTTGTTTGAAAGATCCTCAGTCAGCCCAAACAAAGTAACTGGAAGCAACAACTTCTATGGGGAAAATGCTTAGTCAGCAAAAAGATTGAATTTGGTGAGGGATTCCTGAATTCAACACCTGGGTGCATTCAGAAAAGAATCATTTTTGAAGGGAAGTGGTTTACAAGAGGTGACTGATCAGGCACTGCTGGAGCTGATGAAATGTTATCAAGTCAGCTGAAGGAACAGAGGCAGAAGAGTCACGCAGAAGGAAGCTCTGGGCAAGTAAAAGTGAGAGGTTAGCTAAAAAAAAAAACAAACCATCACCATGCTCACAAGTAAGGCCATGAGCACCTAAGAAACATAAGAAAAAGGCAAGCACATATAGTATTTCTCCCCAGTACTGTCCCAAATTCAAACTGTTTTCAAATCCAAGAATTCCCCTAGTTTGGTGCAGTTTGTTATACCGTAAGCCTGGTTTCTCCACTCCGTACCTAATCCAGCTAGTCAACCTCCCAGTCTCACACTGGTGCTGGATTATTGTGACTTCTGTTCTGGAAACAGGCTGTTTAGAAGTGGAATAATCTTTGTAAACATTTTGATTTCCACAGACCTATTTTTCATCTCACTCCTACAGCTTCTCAGAATCCACTGAAGTCGTATGTTCGCACGCTAGTCTACCCCTCCTAGGAAGTTATTACCCTTACTACCAAAAGATGCGCACTTTGAAGAGAGTCATCTTTTCTGGAGGTTTCCTATTGAAAACTGAACTAAGTAAGATTAAGCAGCTTGTTTTTCCCTTTAATTGATGTTTACTTTCTGTTGGTGTGCACACATCAGTATTTCCTTAAATCACTCAGATGAAGCATTACTAATTCTAACTGACATGAGGAGTCACGCATTTCTTATTTATACTAAAGCACATACACGTCACTCATTTTCAGTTCTTTTGAAAAAGAGGAATCAAAAAAGGTCCATTGACTAAACAAACTGTCCAGTAGCATAAATACTTTGCCTCAAGTGCTTCGAAATGTTTGATTGTGAGATAAGAGGCAGCTGTTACTGCCTTCCCCAGCCTTCACCAGGAACAAGAGATGTGGTTTTCTCAGATCTGGTGCTGTTCCTTTCACAGCCTAGAGATGTTCCACTTGCTTGGAGGATGGTTCCCTGTTGCTTCCCTGCCCAGGCATCACTGGCCACATCAGTTAGCAGGCACACAAAATGCACCTTTTAAGTGTGCCCATACTGAGACATGCCAGGTTCTTTGACCTCTAAGGATCACTTTTCCAAGTGACTTCATTACAGGAATAAGTTACCCTTCCCTAAGCCAAATAAACCAGATTAACTAAAGGTAAGAGTAACATACAAATTTGACAACTGCACAGGATTTAAGGGCAGTAAGGAAAATTCAGAGATAATGCCGAGATTCTTTACACAGCACCCACTATTCCAAAAAGGTGATACAGCCCAGGGAAGAGCAGCNACATACAAATTTGACAACTGCACAGGATTTAAGGGCAGTAAGGAGAATTCAGAGATAATGCTGAGATTCTTTACACAGCACCCACTATTCCAAAAAGGTAATACAGCCCAGGGAAGAGCAGCGTAACTTCTCTAACAACTAGCATACTTCTCACAGCTAGTGCAAATGCTGTAAGCAGGAACAAAATACTCTTTTTCCCCTTTCCCAAAATTAATTTATCACCAAGAAAACATACTAAAGACTTAAAGTCTCGCTCATTTTAGTGCATCTCTTCTCCCAGATCATACACTACTGATCAGAAATCACATATGCCTTTCTCAAACCCAAATTTTATTAAGGTCTGTTGGAAAGGACTTCAGCTATCTACTCCCTGTAATAGCCATGCAATTTAGTCTACATATGTGATAGCCAAGACCTTTGAGCTGTACCTGTTAGTTTTGACTAGACATTTTATGAGTGTAGTTCTTTTTGCTTGAGGACACACACACACTGAATTTTTATTAAGGATGCATCTAGAAAGTGTGAACTAGCCTAGGGCATTTGGGTCACACCAGCAGTGACGTACACCAGCAAATAACCAATAAACTAATTCTATAGTGCCAATCCTGCCTCTTCAGACTATACAGCAGCAACCTAGACAGTCTGCTCATCACTAGTTCAGGAGAACCGATCATTGTTTTCTTTGGCATTGAAGTTTTCCAGTAAACTTTTTGCTTATTTTTGCCACAGACTTCAAAGGCAGATTACTCTAGAACTATATGGTTTTCAAGTCAGAGAAGGAAAAACGATAAGTATCTTTTTATCTTCAGCTTGCATCAATTCACTCCCCTTTTCCTTGTTTTCAGCTTAAATATGTACTTCAAACACATATTGCCAAGCATTTCCTGGAGTATCAGTACTTGCAATTAAAACCACACCCTGGCATAAGCACCCATGAATGGATCTCACCAAAACACACACCTATGTCTTTGCTGGTCAAGGCTCCCCATGTTGAGACAGTCAAGAAATATGATGGAATTTGGGGATCTGAAAGCTTTTTCACAGTTGTTTCACCAAGTAACAAGTACACGTGAACCTTAACAATTGGATAGTTGGGAAACACAGTCAAGAAATTTAATCCAACTAGGTAAGCTACAGATTGGTACCTGGGTACTGGACCGCATCTTTGCTCCTCCTGGTTGGTGCTCTCCTCCAACCCAGCTGGACCTGTTGAGCGCATACCATGGACAGAAGAATCATACCTGGGAGTTAGAAATCAAGCTCTTCATTCTTCATATGATTGGCTGAGAATCAGTGATATTGAGGCTTCCACACAAAGTACTTCATAAATACAAAGTAAAGAGTAAGTCTTGTTCCAAGTGGGAGGTAGAGAGGCTGGCTGCACATGTATACCTCATATCAGAATCAAGCTCTTTAATGCTTAGAACTGCAGACAACTCAAATTCAGAGCTTTGTTTTGGACCCACGCCTGTTTTTAGTGTAATAGTTTGCATCATTTTAAGTTTTCCTGAGATCAGCTTCCATGGAAATATACTCCTTTGACACAACTAATCTCTTTGAGTATCTGAAGGCCAGATCCCAAGCTGATTTACTGGCTTGGCTCCCTTTAACCCATCAGACATTTGCATTGCATCACTTCCTAGGGAGTAGCTCCAGATTGCTACAAGAGGGATACAACCAAAATTTCTGCCCCAGATCTGGCAATGACCACCTGAGTTTTACCAGTTGTCTCAGATCCAAATGCTGCTGCTGAAATATTTCTGTAGTGACAGGTGGTCTCACACCTAAAAAATATTAGCTGTGAAGAATCCAGGGATGATTTTTCAGAAGCTTGAGGCACACAGGAACACTTTAATCAGTTCATAAGTAATTATAATATAATTACAGGTGTCCTACTCGCATTTGACTTAGTCACTAGCGGCCATGTCCTTTGGAAACTGCAGGACTTGGGTCACATGCCGAGAGTGTTACCAGCCCTCAGTCAGTCCCATGTATACACATGTCACAACCTGATTGACAGGCTACCCTGGGTAGCGTGAGAGGTCGCGTAAAGCTTGAGATCCCTTCGGAGTAAATTCAGGTGAAACAACCCCAAACGACCAATTAGAGTGTTTATTGAGCATACACATTGCTATAGTTATGAAGGTGTGTGGGGAAAACCCCAGCCGTTGTTGCCTGCTACACCAGTCCGTTAACTGTGAGGGAACGGGCGAAAGGAAAATTGCCTGCCGTAATCTTAACACAGTACTCCAACTCTGTAACATCAAGCTTCACAAGCTAACTAGTTGAATTTCACAACATATAACTACGTACCTCAGAAGAGAAAGATTTAGAGACAAAAAAGAGGAAGAGAAAGAGAGAAATCACCACCCTTGGGTCCAGCGACACCTCACAGGCCCGGTCTTTTGTAGAGTTCAGGACTTGCGGTCTTCCCCAGGGTGGGGACATTGCTGGGCGTGCACAGTAGTTCTTCTCGAAGCTTCTGGAAGTGGATCTGAGGTACCTGGGGTCTCAGGTGGTCTTCCTGCCCCCTTCCTCATCATGACCAACGGGTGACCCATTTTTAGCGCAGGTGCAGACATTTTGTCTTCTAGAAACTTCTGGAAGTTAATATAGGAGAATGCACCACTCTGCCTTCGCAGAACTCGCTTCAACCTTGTGATCAACTCCCTTTCAAAACAATTTAAGACATGCCATCTGAGTTGCAAGGTTAGTCCATGACAACACTACCATCAACATCCTTGATTAAATTCAGGAGGGTGAGAAACAGATCTCCGGACATCCTTTCATGCTGTGATAGCTATTCCCACTTTCCCCTCAGCAAGACGATGGAGATGAGTTATTTGCTACAGCAAAGGAACTTCAATTCCTTATGCCGTGTGCTCTGGGGTCAGAGCACTGGGATGTTTTAACAGTGCTGCTAAGAGTTCCTGAAAGCTCTAACAGCAGCTAATGGATCTGCCAGACACAGCTTCTTAAAAATATCATCAAGTTGGCTAATGGAAACTCCAGCCCTCCTCTCCCTGTTGTTTCATACGTATATTATAAGTATCATTTCACTCATGTTAAGCATAAAAACACTGTCCCTCCACTCGCATTTGATTCAGTGCCAGATCTCCAGTGCTTTTTCTAGGGCAATAAATTAAGCATTGATCCAGTCGTGTTTACATTACCTCCTAAGGAAACATGGGTGTGAAAAAACAATAACAAAATATGGAGTCTGGTGTCTAAAACAGTTATGCCTCCCCTTGGTCTGGAACGATATACATGAAGCATTGCTTTGGGCATTATTCCACTAACTGTAGGATAAACTTGTTCTTATTATGGCTAACTACAGTGATTTGTATGAAATACCTGACTTGAGCCTTCACCTAAAATCTCAAGCCAGTTCTCTTGTTACTGAAGTGCAGATACATTCCCTCCACCCATTCCAGGCTGGGACTAGAAGTGTTGAAACACCAAATGCCCATTTCTCTGTGGTCCTCACCTGAACCACAGTTATACAGCTGATGCAACAAAATGGAAAACCAGGCTGCCTGAAAAAAGCTGCCCTTCCGCTTCCCTCACAACAAATCTCTGGTCCAAAAAGTTTTTCAATCCTAGTTTCATAGATTCACCTGTGACTGGATGAGGGTTAACGGCTCCAAACTGGAAGAGGGTAGACTAATAGATATTAGGAAGAAATTTTTCACTATGGGGGTGGTGAGACATTGGAATAAATTGCCCAGAGCAGCTGTGGCTGCCCCATCCCTGGAGGTGTTCAAGGCCAGGTTGGATGGTGCTTTGAGCAACCTGGGCTGGTGGGAGGTGTCCCTGCCCATGGCAAGGGGCTTGGAATGAGATGATCTTTAAGGTCCCTTCCAACCCAAATCATTCTACGATTCTATGATATTTAAGTGTGCAAAAGAAATGAAAAATGAAAAATCACCTGAATCCACCAGTGGACTGATATGGGCACAACCTACTCCAGTAGCTGTAGTCTCCATCACACAGCAAGAAGCTAATTTATTGGTACTTCTCTCTCATTTAAGATTTTCTATTAAAGGAGACCTCAAGAACCTCAAGTTTCAAGCAGATGCACTACCAGCATAACTCGAGCTCCCAATATGGCTATGTCAATCATGAAAACTTGCAATCCAGACTCCAGATTCTCAGGTGTTCTCAGGGTCACGTCCTTTCATTTAAATTTGGTGCTTCAGATTTTGACTGGCAATCCACAAAGGGCAGCCTTTCTCTATTTTTCCCCTTCCTCCTCAGTTTTACTTCATTTGGTTGAAACATTACAGCTGAACTAAGAGCTGTCACTCAAAACGGAAGCCTAGCAAACAGCTCTTAAAGCCTCAGCATTGATTCCAATAAGCTTGAAGTCTACCACTGATTCAACGCCAAATTTCAGTTTAAATCTCAATTTTGTACTGCATGAATCTAATCCAAACTTGGGAATGTTTAGCTGTAGCTGGAAAGCTTTGAGGGCTTTACCTGGTGCTAAAAATAAGCCAGCCTAGGGTAGATAACACCTTCACTGAAGGACAATTTCTCCACCCCAAAGAGGGAAGAAAGCATCAGCTGAATAGAGAAAAACAGAGGAAGGTATCTTTCAGAAGTGAGACCCTTGCCACATCCAGGAACTCTGAAGTCTTTCATCATTACTGTCCATGTGAAAATCCTGCCAGGTCAGATACATGGAAAAAACAAGTCTTTCAACACTCATTAATCCCAAGTTTATAGTTCAAACCTTTTTTTTTCCCCACTAACAACCTTGGATTACTTGCCATGGGTGGAGTGCAGTGAGTACGTCCTGCTGAGCAGCACATGTCCTTGTTCTTTGCAATACTACCGTATGTGAAAGGTGAGCAGTAGAAGCAGCAGCTGTTAGCACATTTGCAGATCAGTACAAGCATCATACCAGATGGAAATTACCTCATCCATGCCAGTAAAAACTGAAGACTCGGCATGTGATAGGGTACTTTATTGCTGCACTAGAATCTTCTTTCCAAAAAGCAAAGACAGCACACACGAATGTTGTTGACTTAAAATCTGAGTCAAGGGGAGGCCCAGATGGCTCTGACACTCCACAAATATCCTGTGTATATGTAGGACTGCATCACAGTTGTAAAGCATAAGCTGATATGAATACCAAAGTGAAATGACTCTTTAAATTACTATGACAAGCCAAGCACATCAAAGAGAAGTAGCATCAGCCTTTTCACAGGGAAATGTGAATTCACATCATCAGTCTTGTGCCTGCCAAGAGCACACAGCAAAGATGGAGAGTAGCCCTCTCCTTCACCAGATGGCATGTTCTGACACTCATTTTTCTAAAGCTCTATTTACCCACTACACAATCTCACCAGATATCCTCAGCTTTCACTGAAATCCAGGCAACCTTTCATAGCGTGGGTGGGAGAGAACGCAGGCCTTGGTTAATGCTCTATCAAGAGCTGACCTTATGGCTGGGTATTCTACAGTAATTGCAAGAAACAAAACATGCACTCTTCACTTCAGCAAAAAATCCTATGAGGCCAGTAAGGTCATTTACATAGTTTTAACCTTGCATGACAACAGAACACTTGAGTTTTCTAAATATTCTGAGAGATGTTATTGGCTTCTGAATTATAACTGATTCCAGCCTGAAAACAAACAGAAATTGAGCATCTTAAGGTAGAGTTTAGCAGGTCAAAAGATACATAAGCTAGAACAGTGCCTTATAGACCAGACTGAGTTACAAAAGCAAGATCTCTATCAGGTATTACTCAAGAGGTACAAAGTAACACAGGAATCATCATAGACCACATGAAGGATGGCTCCTTTTCCATCAACAATTCAAAACTTTTAAAGTCAAATCAGTTTTATTAAGCTGACCAAAGCCCTGATCATAATAATTTTTTTCTCTCTGAAATTATGCACACCACCATAGGAAAGAAGATACTATATAGTGTTACAGTGAACTAGTAGGTCTAGCAACCAGGCAGAAAGTTATTAAGAACAAGATATTCAATCTCCTTGCACTTTGCTATATTCACAATTCCCACCTTCTTTTAACCTATTTTGGTTATGAGGTAAGGACACCACCAGACATTTGCCCTTTGTTGTGAATGGTCTTCAAATTCCAGCATAACACAGGTGAGTTCTATTCATCCATCACACCAATGCTTGGCACAATCCCATGTAAACCTACAGCCAGGAGCACCCTGCACCAATTACCAACCCCATCCCAGTCTGCATAGGTGGAAAGTGCTACAGGAAGGAGCCAATGCTAAGTCCGCTAGAGATGTTGGGGACAAGGCCAGGAAAAAGGAAGCAGATAGGATGGAAGAGGGATTAACTGGCCTTGCTGCGCACAAAGCTCTCAGTGAGAACTCAGACAGACCATGAACAGAGCTATCACAGTAGTAGGTATTGGGGTCATTGACACTACGAAGGGACTTTCTTCTCATTGGGTCAAAGCAATTATGTTCTATGGAAACAAACACAGCAACAGTGCATCTCAGGATGACATCTTTAGAGAAAGGAGGAGGGAGTCTTAATTTTATTTCTGTTTATATAAGTTGCATTTCTTTGTATTAGCCTGGGAAAGAAGCCAAAACTTTTGATCTTTTTTCTCCTAATTAGGATTCTCTCATACCGTCCATGAAATCTTTCCAATATGGAAAGACTGCGAGAGGCACCAGACAAGCTGCAGTCTAATTTTCCACTGTATCTTATAAAGTCAATTAAAAAAAGATTGAGGCTACCACCTCCTGCAGCCAGTTGCCACTGAAACCCATGCCAGATATTTGCTCTTGGAAATCCACCCCAGGTCACTTGCAAGCATAGCTGTTTCTCTCATTTGAGGAAAGCATGATGACAAAAACCAGAGGATCAAATCCCAATAGGACTAAGTGAAATCAAAGCAGTCAACAACTCCAAACTTGCTCCCCTGAACTTGACATATATTGAAATAAGATGTGCCTTGCTATTACTGACTTCCCATTTATACCTTTGCACTAGCAATTGGCCAAAACTCCCAACTCCAAAGGCAGCCAAAACCTGCAAGATTATCAGACTTAAATCTAGATTTGATGGCCAGTGCCCTATTGGCAAATAAAACATTTTGAGTAGTTACCTTCCCAATTGCAAATACATTGAACATGTTGATTGCAGCACTGGCAAAAAACCCAAAGAACATCACAACAAAGCGCCCAAGCACAGATCACTGGAAGATACAGCCATTCAGTTGCACCAGACCTTTTGACTGGAAAAATGGAATTTATTCAGACCTGAGGATAAAATTGGTTAAAACATTTATAATCTTTCTACTTACAAATAAGCCATTGAAATCAAAGCATCTCCAGTCCACATTCATATTTACATACATCAAAGATGCATATAAACTTCCTGAAACTTAACTGTGATTAATGCAATTAGTAACAAAACAGTTCCAGAATCAACGGGGTTGGGGAACTTGTATTGATCCTGGGTCAACAGTTAATATTTAAAAATCCTCCCTAACTGTGCTAAGGCATAATCCTAACCAAAACCCTCACAAATCATGCAGCTGGAAAACATAAGCAACCTGCAAATAATTATCTCAGTGACTGCACTTATCCTTCATATTTCCACCAGGCCATCCTGGGTGAGGTGATGTGGTCTTTGAGACATGAGGGTGAGCTCCTGATGAATGCTGACAAACACTCCCTCAGCTAAATAGTTCTTCTTGAGGAAGTTGTGTGGCAGCTCAGTGAATCACAGGCAGAAGGTAAGCTCACACCTGCACATAGTCATTCATGCACATGGCTGTGGGAGGATATAGATGTGCCATGGGGAAAGAAGACAAAGGAGAAAAAAAAAATTAAGAAAAGGTGTCAGGTTAGAGAGCTGGGACACAACAATTAGACATTACTCATTTTGCCTGGGAATCAGGCAAATTCAGATTCTCTGAACTTCTGAGATGAGAAGTTTCTTCAGTTCCTCTGGGCAAGCAAATTATGAAAGTTCATCCCACATGAACAAGCACACTTGCAAGACTTGTTCCAAGTCCAATGACTGATCATCACCTTACTGCCTCCTGGAAGTTTGGCTTCTAGTTTTAGCAGGAAGCAGCTTGTTATTAGTATACCCATAAAGAACTGAGTGGATTTGCTGCCAACATCAGTCTTTCAGCCACCATTAAACAAATAAAGTCTCAAACCAGAGATCTTCAGCTGGAGGACCAGTTCAGGTGTTTCCTTGCCTCATGCACATGTGCAAACCCTCTCACCTGGAATGATTCTAGCAGCACACACGTATCCCTGACTGTGTAGCAGCAGGAACCTCTCAAGAGAGAGATGATAGCAAACCTGTCCTCAGCACCTTCCACAGGCAGAGAAGCCAGCACATGGCTGAACCCTCCTGCATTCCGGCCAGCAGCATTGAATGTCCTAGAGCATTCCTCCGAGGCAAGCACTGTACTTGGATGAGAGTGAGAAACCACAGCCTGAAAAACAATTGTTTCCACCTTCTCATGTTTATATTTTTTTAAAAAATTCAGTTACATATGGGCTTTGTTGTGCCAAAATTGCCACCAACATACTGAAAGAAACCAAGTAAATATCATTCAGAATAACAGGCCTCCAACACACTGCATTAGCAGTACAGGTCCCAAAAGAACATACTGTGCTCCTCCTGGAAAGAGTTATAAAACACCACACACACCTCTTCGTAATAAAAGTCAGGATTTTCCAGGACACACAAGTGAGCTGTGCGCACCCTTTCATGTAAGACCGCATAGCCTGTCTAGCATCTTATCTGTGGCACTGCTCTACATCATATTCTGCTTAATAAGTTCATTTTAAAAGAATGTATCGAAGTCATGGTTTCTGCCACTGCTGCCAGGTTAAAATACCTTTGCTCTTGCTGCCACCCCACCACTCATAACAAGAACAGTTTATATTCAAAACCAAGAAAACCTATCTAGTTACTGCAACATAAATAGTTGAATAAAACACAAAGATTTTATCAGCTCTGATAGTTCAAGTCTGCCTATTAAAATAAGCAAAAGTGGACACACCAAAACAGGCTGAATTTTCAAATTTAAACGGAGTAATCTGAAGTGCAATGATAGTAAAAAAAATCATGACTTGTAAATACTGGGCATTGTCAAATATCACAGGTGGACAAAGTATTGCAGTACTAGAAAGTAAAAGTCAAGAAGTCAAGAGTTCAGAAATGTCAGGATTCCAGACAATTTTTGCAGCCTTTGTAAGAGCAAGGCATTGCTTGTTACATCCTCCAGCATGTGAATGCAGAACAGCTTCACAAACATCGGGGTTATCTCCTTTGAACTCCAGCAAGGCAATTAAAGCTCGACAAGAGCTGGTTTAAAAAAAAAAACAAAAAAAACCAAAAAAACACAACATAAAAACATAACACAAAAACACAACCACCAAAAAAACCCAACCAAAACCAACCAGAGACAAGGCCTTTTCCACTGTTAATGTCATTTTGTGGAAACAATCAAGTAGTCCTCTGACAATAAGCTCGACACATAGCTATTCTCTAATGTTTTAGATGGAATGCACTGATTTCTAAGAATATAAACAAAGAGCAAGAAACTTCAGGCCTCCTTATATACAGCTGCTTCTATTAGCTCCATTAATAATCTTCATTTTCTCTGTTTTATTAAAAAACAGACATTCTAAACCATCTTTCCAGGGAGGATGACAGCAATATCCTAATTTTATATACTAAGCACATGTTATATATTAAAAAATATAAACAAGCCACTATATCCAAGCTCAGGGTGAATTAAGAATAATATTAACTTGGTCCCATGTTACTTATAATCAATATTTATCTACTTCAAAAGAGCTATATTAGACTAAATCTTGCTTTCATCATATAGAATTTTAAGTAGATGTGAGGTGAGACAATGCAGCCACAACGAACAAGAGACAAAATTTTCATTAACAGGAAAAATGATACTCTAATGTGATTGGTGCTCAGTCCTCCCCAGAAAAACGCATGCCAGTTTAAATTAAAACAATACACACCCCAAAGGGGTCCTCAAGAAAGCTCCAGCATGAGATCTAGAACAAGGAGATAGGACCAAGAGCTCTTTATATTTTATGAAGGAATTCTGTGATGAAAATTAGACTGGCTGTTTGAGCAGTAATCCAGGATGCTCTCAATGAGATTCCCTCACTCCATCTCCTCCCACTATGATCTCACGTCACCACAGTTTCTGTAAGAGTAATGGCAAACACCACTCAAAATCCTAAAGACAACCTCCTTGGAGAAAGACACAGTTTCGAACTCGTCTCATCATAAGGAATTTCTCCAACAACACATATAAAGCACGGTCATATCCTCCTGCAACTATAAGAAAAAAGAGCAATTCCTTCCTGAAGGAGGTAACCACCTGTGCTTATTCCAGGACACGCTTCTGGACTGCAGATCTTGAGAGGAACTGAGAAGGAGCCTTCCTTGCAAAGTTGTCACCTCCTCCAAAATGACAGCATCAAAGAGGAAGTCCTGTTATTGTTAGTAATCCTCTGCCAGGCAGACTGGAGGGCTCCTACTCCCTTCGTTCACATTTCGGATCCTGTCTGGAGGTACTTTACGCACCGCAGGGAAACCAGGCTTTCAACACTCAGGAAACATTTCTTCTCTATTCGGCTTGGGAACCTCTCACTCCAGACCTCATCCCTAGTCTGTAAAAGATCCAGTGAGAAGCAGGCACGTGCCACCGCAGCTACAGAAACGTAACGGCTAGATGCAAGAAGAATGCAGAGTGTGCACGTTTGAAGCCCCATTCTCAGCTGCTGCAAGTCAGTACACAGTCTGCCGCTCAAGGCCACAGCCGGTGCGTTATTACAGAACAATTCTCCAATTTGTACTGTCCAAAACAAATTAGATCACTAACATAAGTTTCCTCTTTTTGTTGTTGTTGTTTGTTTTTTAAGTAGTCCCAGCCTTCAGTTGCTCTCTTGCTTGGGCATAAGGTACAGCATGAGATATAAAAGGAATACCAAAGCCAATTCTCTTTGGGACAGATTATCAATTACCTGTGCTCTATTAACATTCAATGCCCAAGCTAATAGAACAATTTCTGTTTGGTTGTGTCTATTTACAGAACACCACACATCCAGGAATATTATTTTTACTCTTTGCAGTCTGAGTAACTGTAACAATGCAAGACAACATTGAATTTCAGTACGTTTACAGCACAGATGCAGTAGTCTGTCACCTTGTGTACATGCTGCCATTTAACGCTTATGCAGAACGCTACCAGGCAGAACGTTTTGCAGCTACTTTATCCTTCCTTTATAGCCTTGTAAGAGTTGTAGGAGGATCCTGCCCTCCCCCGAAGTATTTCCATTCCTATTCTCAATGCTTAACACTGACAGTAGTAATCCTCACAGCAGTGAGCTTCACTCTGAACTGAAAACAAACATCATTCAGAGCTAAAGAGTCATCACAACATGAATGTGAAAGACCGATTGGCAACTGCTATCGCACCAAAGGTTTAGGTCTAATAGAAAAAGCAGAAAGATGTTTATGCTTTGGGGAAAGCACATCCTCAGGCTGTTCCCCCACTGAGACTACAGCAAAGCAGATCAACCCCCCTGCGTCTGTCAGAGAAAAAGACACTAGAAAAATGAAGCCAGGCAGGCAGTACACAGCACTTCATTTTCCTCTGTGGAGTTGAGTGTTTGACTGCACATTGTGATACATATATGACCACAGGACCCACTCAGTCCAGGGCTCTGGACACCAAGAGTTTGAAATCGAAAAACATCGCTCCTTTACATTCAGGTACCTTGTAAGGGTACCCAGGAAGGTATGGAAAGGAACACATGGCTCACAGGTGCTTGCTGTGTAAACTTCTGAAAGACTTTTGCCTGCAACACTTAAGGGCCTCTCCTACTGGCTTCCAGTGAAAGCTGTGATCTAAATGCAGCAGAGCGACTTCTGGAAGTTAACTGTTCAACTTTGGTGTTGGGTTACCTCAAGTTCAATTAAACTGCATGAGAACGAGCAAAGCCAGATTGTTAAATAATTGCAAAATAGCTTTGGGTGGGGAGGGAACGTCCTGCATCTCATCTTTGCGGGCTTCAGGGCTGTTTTCTTTAACAGAGAGTTCAGTCATGAAAGCAAACTTCGTTTACAAAAAAACAGCCCATATTCTCATGTTTTCACATTAAAAATGGGATTGGTTATAAACGCTGAGTTTCCTTTCCATTCCAAACGCAAGCAGAATAACTCAATTGGGAGCTTTGGCTTCTATCTGAGGCTCAAAGCTCAGTTCTTCCCCCCTGATTAGAGTACACATCTCCATTACAAATAATTAAGCACCTTGCAGAAGGTGACTAAAGCACCTTTGATTAGGATTCCACTTGTATATTATTTTCTTGCATGTATAGCTTTAAGTGATGTCCAATATAGAATGAATTTTATCCAACAGGGAACCGTAAAAATATAGAATCCAGAGTTACAAGCAGTCACTCTGCTACTGCTATAGCTGGGAACATTTCCAACAGCACAATGTTTTCTTGAAAAGTCGTCATTCAAAATGTGACCTTAGGTGATAATTTCTGAGAACAAACACAAGAGTGCAAACCTGAATGTATTTGATGGTGGACTGCCAAGAGAAAGCAGACAGCCTGCTATGCCTTCTGCCATCTCTTCAGAGTGCCCCAAAAAGTGAAATGCAATTAAATAATTATAAAGAAAGTTTTGACGCAAAAGCAGGGAGTTGTTCATACTCCAAAAATGGCACAGCTGGAAGCTAATGGGCTATTCTACTTTGAAACCAGTCACAAATCTACGTCTAAGCAAAGCGCACCACTATGCAAAGTGCTCCCAACTCATTTTATCCAAGGCAATCAAACACAGGGAGTAGCAGGCACAGAAAGAAAAAATTTAGAGGACTGAAATTTCTACCGTATATTCCCAAAGTGGGGAAGAAAGAGGAACACAGAGTCCTAACATGAAAAAAATTCTGTATTGGGGGGAAAGATAAAGGAGATAAGGAGACTCACTTAGGGAAAGACAGAATGAAAAAGCTTGCACAAGTAATTATCACCAAGACATGACTGGATAATCCAATCTTATCTAGCAAGAGAAAAATACTTCTCCACACATTATCTTTCAGTCCATGCTCCTTAAGTGTTTGTAAGAAATGTAGACCTGGCATTGCCTCCCTTCAGTAGTATTCTCAGAACACTAAAGGCAAGGAAAGGACAGAAATGCTTAGTCTACAGTACTAGCTAGAAGGACTTTTTAACAGCTCTGACAGATCAGTAATAAATTGCTGTTATCTGGCTGCATATTCCCACCTACTGTCTCACATCATGTGGAAGGAATGAAAAAGAAGAATACAGGCAGAAAGGAGCAGCATATAAAAACAGCTTCTGCAAGTCTCCAGAGAGGAAAATTAAAATGCCTTGAGACTTGTTTTGCATGAGCAGTAGCCACATTAAATGCACCATTACATCACCATGATGGACACTGTAAAGCTTATATAGCTTTAAGATATCGAAAAACTAAATATATCACCTTAGACAAGAAGCCTCTGAATACATCTCCAAAGCACACATTTCTCTCTCTTTGTCAGAGAGCAACACCAGCCAGTTACTCCACAGAGTACAGTCAGGAGCAGAAGGAAACGGGGCCCAAGACCAATCTGGAAACAAGGCTACAACATAGGCACAAAGTCCATCCACGGCACAGAGCCTAAGGCAGAACTGGAGACAAACTACGAGCATGCACACAGAGAGTCCTGCCAGGAGATGAACAACCTACCTCCATATGGCCAAAGTCCAGTGAAGGGGTAGGACCAGAGGAAGGACTGGAGACACACATACCTATAATGTAGCTCTAAGAGAGGTGGAGGTCCAGGCCTGAGCTTAAATGGGTTTTCTGGGCCTGGGCAGAGTGTTGGTAGGGGTCCCAGGTGAGGCTGATCAGGGCTATTAAGACCCGGTGGTAGACTCAGAGCCCTGACAGCTTATCACAGCTCAGCTGGTATTTTTGTTCCTCTAGACTTTGCTTCTGCACACTAAAGACATGTACANAAGTAAAGTGGTTTAAGATACCCCTGATCGCAACCTCAATTAATTTTTGAACTTTAATCTTCAGATATGAGAGTGTCCCTAGTTAGCCCCTCTGCCAAATCACAGCAGTCCAGAGTTAACATCATTATGCTACTTGGCACTCTGCTTTCCTTTTAACCCTTTCTCTCCTCCTAGAGAGGCAAAAGACTCAGCTTCATGACAGCACAAGTGCTTCTGCAGGAAGATGCAGCCAAGGCCTCTCTCAGTACTCCATACTGAAGCAGAAAAGCCTCTTCTTTACCTCCAGCTCATCCTCTCAGCCAGCAGTTACCTTCTAGACTAAACTTTTGCCAGGCTACTGAAAACTCAGCACAGAACACGCAGACATGCTTCTACAATGTATAGGTTAAAACAAGCGACAGTCAACTGCAGCTAGCCAAATTCATAATCATCATTTTAGCCTACGGGGAGAGAGTACCATAATATAGTTTTTCCTGGACTTTGGCAGTAAAGTCTTTTTACCACAAACCACCAGGCAGCTCTCCTACTCCCTTTTAAGCTAAGCCTTGTCCCCTACTGGCAAAACAAAAGGGGGAAACGCTACCGCTTGCCTCTGGTACCATTGACTGAGGTTATTAGCCTTTTAATGAGCTTGTTAACCCTTTCCTCACTCAGGTAGGGTGTGTCTAGTAAAGAGGGCAAAGCAGCTAGAGTACCTAGAAACAGTCAAGACTTTAGATCTTCACCTGTGAAATTGCCATATCATCTGTGAACTTAAAGAAGGGTCTCATGATTGCAAGGCTTTTCAGGGAAAACTGTGCTGTGCCAGATGTTGTATAGATACCTAACAAGGGGACTTTGTCAGTGTATTGCAAACAGTTTTAAAGAAAAACATAAATAGCAAGCTGGAATATAAACAAATTAAAACTTACCATATAAATACTGTGCAACCCTCCCACTAACAAAAGCAAAGTGAAAAACCAAAGCAATATTTCTCAGCTCCTACATGAGTGGGAAAGGGGAAGGCTGTTAAAATTGTGTATACTGAAAACCTGCCTATCCCACAACTTCTATAGAAATGGAATCACAGTCATGCAAACTCAATGCACTTATTTTTTTAGATTCCCAGTCAGTGTCAGTCTCTGACACCTACTGGAGCAGCGTGTTTCAGGAATACCAGAAAAAANGGGGAACGGAACGGGGGGGTGGACGGGACGAACATGGATGGGTTTAATGTACTGCAAATATTGCCAATCTGAAGCTTCCAAAAATCATAGGGCTGTTTTAAAAACAAAAGACTGCTTACTTTGTATTTTGGCAACTCTGCCTTTCAGATGCACTCAGACAACACATTTGATTTTTCTCCCAGATGCACACAGGATGGGGAAGCGCAGATCCGCGGTAACAGCAGCTGAACTTCTCATGCCGCTTGTCAGGTCTGGGAGCCAGAGCACTACGAAAAACTCAAAATCCTGAGATGTTCACACTCGTATCACAGTTGTTAGCAGAAATACCCTGTAAGGGCAGGAGAGCACTAATGACCCTGACTGGCCCCACCTGACCACAGTTATGGCAGGGCTGTATTTAAGTCCAGATGGGGACTCTGAGCCCTCTTTAGGCTGTGTGTGGGGTTGTTTTTGCTGTTACTAGGGTTGTATGCTGCTTTGTTCCTCTAGGTTCTGTGCAGCAAACTCACCTGGGTGGACCTTGGACCTGCTTCATCACTGTGAACTTCTTCAATGCTGTGGGATGTGGGCTGGCCCTGCTGCCTTGCTCAGGTATGGTGGGATAGAATCATAAAATCATAGAATGGTTTAGGTTGGAAGAGATCTTGAAGGACACATTCCACCAGCCCAGGTTGCTCCAAACCCCATCCAACTTGGTCTTGAACACCCCCAGGGATGGGGCAGCCACAGCTGCTCTGGGC
>RSEF01000017.1:3767818-3778618 GCA_003993805.1 Himantopus leucocephalus
CAGAGCGGGGGATGCGCGGGTGGGGGGGGATGCGCAGGGAGGGGGATGCGCAGGGCGGGGGATGCGCGGGTGGGGGGATGCGCGGCGGTGGGGGACAGTCCCCCCCCATGTCACCCCCCCCAAACCTTAACCCTGTCCCTGTTTTTGTCCCGGCTGTGCAGTGTTTGCGCACAGAGAGGGCCCGGGGCACGCTAAACCACGCGGCGCCTNTCCCGGTGCTTTTAAACACTGTTCAATTTTCAACTTCAGAAAAGCTGCAGGGACTTTGCCAGAACCACTGCAGTAGGAATTGCACTACAACTAAATATAGAAAGGAAATTTTGGATGAAATACAGGCTTGGGTGCATTTTGGCAGGAGCGTCAGTGTTCTCCTGACAGCGCTGGCTCTGCGTGGAGGAGACTATTCCCAGGAATAGATGGGGATGGCACTTGGGGCTGGTGTTTTGAAATGTGTAGGGTAAGTTTGCATCAGTGTGCGGGGAGTTAGCAAGGAGAGCAGAGCTGAACTCAGATTTTATGTCCTGTGAATTTCCCAGGGCTTATTTCATTCCAAAGTAGGATAAAAGTGGGTTTGGTTTGTTTTTTTTTCTTTTTTTTTTTTTCATCCCTCTGTAGAAACAGAATAATCTGCAGAGAAATGTTTGCATTTAGAATGATTATCGTCAGCATTTAACTGTTTTGGGTTTGGTAGTTGATAAGCTCACTCTGACACTTCCATCTTGACTTTTAGAGTCTTTTACAAGTGATAATGTGGTAAGAGTCCAAAAAAGAAAGCCAAAATAAATGGCAAAGTAGAACTGTATCACTTTTATTTTTTTAAAAAAAAGCAATAAAATGTAAGTGGAATTGTCATACTTCTGCAGGCCACTTTGCATTCACTGAATAGCATCCACTGCCTGAAAAATCTTCTGTGGAGCAACTTCTGACCCAGCTGTGCTCAGATTTTCATTTGCGATGGAAAGAGCAGCGTGCATATGTAATCTTCAGGTCAGGATGAATTGTAATTTATAACATTACTCACAAACCGAAGTGTGTTTATATGTAAATATTTGCATATAAACATGCATGTATTTATAGATGAATTTATAGTTTAATTTCTTGAGCTGCTCAATTACATTTTAACAGCTGTAATGTCTGCGGGGTGTCCCGCTGGTCAGTTGTTCTGTGGGCTCGTTGACTCCAGCCCTGCTAACGAGGAGTTAGGGGAGCCCTCGCTCAGCCCCGCTTGCTTCCTTCAGGTACGCGGTGCGTCTCACGGCAGATGCAGCGATGCCATTAGGCAAATCAGTTGGTCTGAGCCATGCAGATAAGGCTGGAAAGGGGCTGCCTGAGCCTTCCCAGGGAGCAGTTCTTTGAAGAAGTTTTGAGGCGCTGGCGCTGCTGGCAAGAGATATGAAGGACCTTGAAAATTAACCAAATGAAGGCCTGTCCCCTAATACCCATAGGCTTAATTTTATCGAGGAAGTTTCTCGTGCCTGAGGACAGCAATAACTACTCCCTGTGGGTTGCAAATGCACGGGGGAAGGCAGCTGCCCAGAGGTGAGCTCCTCTCGCTCTGCGGCACTGGTTCTGCTGGGCATCTCGCTCTCCCCTTCCCCAGGACACGGGGGGGAACCTCAACGCTCACCATCAGCCTGTGCTTATCCAGGGAGAGCGACTAAGGGCGTGCATGCACGTGTGTGTGTGTGTGCAAAGGAGAATTTGCCTCTGCTACACAAGCGTACACCAGCACACTCCTCCTTGGGTGTTGGGATTTGGTTATCCCTGCCACCCCGCTGGGAGAGGCCCCTTCCCTGGGGTGCAGGTTTGGTGCACCCTTAGCTGTACCGAGTTTGTGCAGGCTCAGCGTGCTTCTTCTGTTATTCACTCATTTTAAACCCCAGCTCCTCGGCCAGGTGAGCTGTCGGTGGGGCTGCCACGGGCAACTTTATCCTGTGCTTGTCATTCTGGGGGGTATCCCTGCGAATGCCTCCAGATGTGGGAGAAGGAGGGATTTCCTTTTTCCCTAAATGCTCTGCTTTTCCCCTTACAATGCCATCAAGTCACAGGGGGGCTCTTGCGGCCGGCTGGTTCCCCCGGGGAGGGCTGACGGGGACCTCAGTGCTGTCACCAGCAGCAACCCCACCACTGCACGGGGACTTCCCTGGGACTGCAACTCCCTCCTCTCTCCTCCTACCTCTGCTCTCTCTCCCGTACTTCTCGCGCTCAAAAAGACTGTGACCCAGCTGAACTCGCCAGGGCTTTGATACTGAGAAACCTGGAACTGAGCACCTCGCCCGTTCCCTGAGTTTCTAGTGAGCCGGGAAAACGAACTCGCGTTGAATAAAACTGCCAAGGATTCATTTGTTGCGGGCTGCAAATGAGGAGGCAGGATGAGGAAGGAGGAGACAAAATCTGGGCTGAGAAGAGAGGTTGGGGTTTGCGGAGCTTCTGTGGCACAAAGAAGACTTCCAGCAGTGACTCAGCCTGCTGATAACTTTTTAGCTTGCGTGCCTTGGTTTCATATTGCTGTGCTTTTCCTCAGCTCCTCCGCAGCCAACAGGACCGGTGAAATTCGAGATTTCTGCTGTTTTTAGGCCGCCTGTGAATTAATTGAGCACTCGTGATATAAGCTGCTGCCTTGTAGCGTATTTTCAGCTCCTGCAGGATAAGTAACAGGGGGCCTGATTAGGAGGAGCGTCTGAGAAAGGCTCGGTGTTCCCGTGCTGGTGTGAAGTGCAGGTTCCAAGGTCCAAAGCTCGTGGGGGGACTCTACCTGATTTGATGACTTTTTATTGGAAAAGGTTTCTCGTGTCTAGGGTGAAATTTCTGTTAAAGGAGAAGAGAGAAAGAGGGAGCAGAACGGCCACGAAGCTCTGGAGGGAGATGTTCACCTGGTACATAAGAGAACCTGCTTCAAATCCTTGGTCTTAATTAGAAGAGGAGGAGTAATTGATCTGAATCTTTCACAACTCAGCCTATCCCTCTTTATCACCAGTACACGGGATCAGTAGCATGGATAATCTCCCTTAAGTGTTATGAGAAAATTAAAAAGGTCTCATTATATTCCACACTGGAAACAAATAAATCTTATTATTATTAATATTATTACTTTATGCATCTCTCACAAGAGAAACAATTAGCTTCCAACTATAGTCCACGGCTCCTTTTGCTGGAATGAAATTGGGAATCTCAGGGTCATCCCAGCCCCAGCTGGTGATGCTTCACTGTTCCCCGGAGCCCCTCACGGTCTCTGCTTGGTGCTACGTCCTTCGTCTCAGCCTGCGCTGGAGGGACGGGTGGCTCAGAGCTGCTCACACATTCCCTTTGCTTCCGTGGGAGGTGGAAACAGCCCCTAAACTGTCCTTGACCTACCTCGAGAGGGGGGTTATGAAGCATAATTAATTTCGGTTTCAAAAGAGCTTTGAGTTCCCAGGAAGAAAAATACTTGAGAAGTGCAAATCATGATTAATCATTATTATTATTATTTCTATAAATTCCCACTTCAGCTTGGTTGGAAAACAGAGGGTATTTAGGGATGCCTGTGAAGGTAGAAAGGATAGAGTGGCCCGACTCTCCCCTCTGCCCGTGGGACTGCAGTCACGTCTGTGGAGTTACACCCGATTAGCATCAATGCATGTGGGAAGAGAATCAGACCCCGTAGTCGCTTTTCTCTGTGCTAATGGATAGTGCTAAATTGCTGCTCGTCTCTCTCCCTGAAGCATGCGGGAGACAGTTCAGTACTCGCTGTTCCTCTCTTTCTCCCTTGTGGAGGGGTTGGAAGGTTTAATTCAATCATATTCCTAAATGGAAAATAAAAGTGCGATGAAAAAAACCGCACAGATGTCTGTGAAAAGAATTTTGTCTTCAGCGAGTTTTGATCTGGATCCTAAAAGAGCAAGACAAAACCCTGTGATTGACACCCTTGTTCTGCACGGGGTGCCTTGGAGGGAGCTTTCAGAGCAAAAGGTTTCCTTCGCTGGAGGGGGTGTGGAGAAAGTCCAGGTTTCACAGCTTTTTGTTTTGTTTTGTTTTGCTTTTCCCCTATCGGCTGTGTAAAGATGTGAGACCCTCTGAAGTTTTATTTTTCTGGAGAGAGCAGCCCACCCCAGCAGAAAACCGAGGATTTACGAAGCAATGCTCTTCTCCCTGCTGACCACTGATTGCCCTCTCAGAAAGATGCTCCTGCCCCCGAGAGGCATGTCTCTGGAGAGATCCCAAAGCACCCAAACCCCTCTCAGCCCCACGTGGGCTGTGTGAGCCTGAAAAACGACGGCAGGATGAGTCCTAGTGACCCTCCCAAGGTCTGCCAGGAACCTCTCGCACCTCCCTCCCGGGACGCTGCTCCGAGCATCAGCCCTGCGCAGATGCTGGGAGGTTCTTATTTTTATTCCCCCGCGAGTCTGCTTGAATTCACGGGCACTTTGACTTCTGCTCTAGATCAGAGATGTCTCGTTTTAGTGAGGATGACACTTCCCCGGCTGGGTAAGTCGCACTCGGCTCGGGCTGGCCTGGCTGCTGGCTCAGCAGTGGTGCACTTTGCAAAACACCCTGTCTCTGGCCTGAGTTTTCACCTTGGGATGGTTTTATTCAGTCCCATTCTCTGGCACGGTGGCAGCACTGGAAATCCCATGACCTTCCCTCTCCCTTACCACCAAGCCCTGGCTCCAAGGGGGAGAAGGGAGCGATGCTTTGCCAGGAGCTCACCCTGTTCATATATCACCGCGAAAACGCCGCCGACAAACAGCGAGATTCATTTTGGTGCCAGCCGACCATAAATTTATTTGCTTGTTAATGCAGCTTCCCCCAGTTCATGTTTTCCCTAACTAGGAGCATCAAAATGTCAACCTGTCCTCAGGGGTATATCAGCCTCCCGAACTGAAGTCAGTAACGAGATTAGAGTCCGTGCCGTTTAGAAGTGCCATCTCTCCCGCATGTGCTCCCTCACTCACTTGCACTTATTTTTTTATTATCTGTTCGTTTGGTTTTTTCTCCCACTGATGTATTTTTTTCCCTTCCTCTCAATTCCTCTCTTGCTCAGTTCTCAATGAAACAAATGTGAGCTGACACACACACACACAGCGTCACCTCCCTTGTCCCCGTTTGTCATCTCTCCCCTGCTTCTGCAGGCTGCCCAGCTGGCCACCGTCGGCCGGGGGACAGGGACGGCTCCTGCTCGGGTCACGCTCCCCACGGAGAATCTCTGACTTTCCCCTGGTGAACCCTTTCCGTACGAATGTGAAATAAGATGAAGAGCTGCTTGAAATGGAATAAATATGCAAACACGCAGTAGCTGGGAGAAGGGCGGGTTTGTGGCCGGAGGGGGAGGCAGGGAGAAGAGGACTTGAGGGGCTTGAGGGTCGTGAGCAGTGGGAGGAGAGCTGGACGGAGAGGTATGACCATGGCAAGGCAGGGGAACATAAAACAGGTCCCTGGTCGTGTGAAACACCTACAAAACTAAAGGAGAAAGCCTCAGTGCTGGGGAGATATCTCCTTCTGATGCAGAGAGGTTTGAGAGCAGAGAGAGGAGCGAAGGGTGCTCAGGGCACAGAGACGGCCCCATCCAGCTCAGCAGGAGGGCACGGGAGGTCGGATGCTTTGGTGGTCAGAAGGGCACACACGCTTCGAGGAATAAAGGTCCCTGCTCTGCCCCAGCAAAACTGCTCAGCTGCTGCCGCCCCAGGAGGAGAGGGAGCGTTTGCTTCTCATCACACCTCGCTTTTGGGTTTGATTTCAAGCCCGTAGTCACCTGCTGCAGCAGTGAGGTCTGTCTGTGATTAATGGCCCCTGAAATATTAACGGGTTTGAAATTTGCCCTGAATGCAGTTAGGTGGATTTTTTGCAGCTCGGCAGCCATTTCACTCTGCAATTGCCACAAAACAGCTAAAAAGGGTGTGGGTGGAGGAGAGTGGCCTGGCAGCAGGATTCCTACACCAAAGACAAGAGCTTGCAACTACCTAGACTTTAATCTTTGCAATGCTCATTCTTCCTAAATATCTTCAAATCCGCCTTGGGTACGTCTGTCAGGACTGAGCAAATAGCAAGCCCAGCCCCCTTTGGAGGGATTGCCCTTCTGCAGACGGTGGGCCTGGGGACAGACAGACTCTAGTCCCTGAGCGGGTGACGAGTGTGGCTAAAAAGTTATTAAACTTTTCTTGCAGTAGAAACATAAAACCATTCTTTTTCTAAGAATTTATTTTCCTGACTTTTTAATAAAATATTTGACCTTCCGGGATGAAGGAATGAAATTTTTCCCCCCTTAAAAATTTAAAAATAACTTGACATTTTTCATGGAAGAAGGTGTCTTCCATCCAGATCTCATTTGGTCTTATACCTGCAAAGCACACTCATACCACTGATTCTTTGCTTTTCTACGCATGAAATTCACCCATGAAATGAGGGAATTATGAAATTAACTGTCTTGAGAACTCAGCTTGACTTGGCTCAGTCTAATAAGATGAAGGTACACGGTAGGGACATATATATATATTTTTAAAACTATCTGTGCGGTGCAGCTGGGCTCAAACCTGGAGAACCCTTATGTTGCATCTCTTACTTCTGTGACCCCTCCCCGAGCAGCCGTTCCGATGAAAGACGACATGTATCACAATAACTCCTTTTTTGTAGACCCAAATCTCTGGCTTGGTAAAGCAGCATGGCCCAGGCATCAGTGCACGAGAGCAGGATCCAGCGTTCCCCACCGACTGTGCTCTGAAGATTGATTTTTGGTGTCTGGTCCCCAGGCAATACATGGCTGTTACAGCTCCTCACCGTGAGATATGCAGTGGAAGCTGCAGTTGCTGCTGCATTAGGATTTCTGGGCCACTTTTCAAGCTCTACCAGTGATGTGCGTCGTCCTGGACCAACCTTCAGCATTTCCTCCTGCCTTTGTTTCCTCTTGCTCCTTTCTGCCCGTTTAAGCTGTAATCTCCTCTGGACAGATGTGATCTCTGCCCAACACTTGGCAAAAGGTGGCCCTTAATTCCTAATCTTGTCCCGTCAGACCGCATTTTTTTTTCTCCCTCCTGTATCTCCAAAAACCCAGACCCCACTGGCTCCTGGGGGGGGGGAGGGTACCCCAAGCATCCTGCATCCCCTAAACACAGCCGGTGCCTCTGGCCACCATGCACCATCCCCTTCCTAATGGCTTCCTAGGTTTCACAACCCTAAAGGCAATATAATACGATGAGATGTCATTAAAGTAACCTTGGCCATGGGGGTCTCCGAAGTTGATTGGTGATTTTGGCTAGCGCCATGACCTTAGGAGCATCGTCTGCCTTTCTTCTGGCTCATAACTAGAAACCGAGTAAGAAATAAGAAGGATCTTCTGCACTGCGGTTTGGAGAGACGAGGAAAAAGAAAACAGATGCTGCATCTAAGCTGGGATTTCCCTGAGTAAATAAATTATAAAATTAAGTTAAAGCATCTTTTTAGTTGCACATAAAAGCTAGGAAATGAGTATCTCCTCCATAATTGCTGCAAAGGGCCTAAACCAGCCATTTCTATTTGCCATTTCATATTTCAATAAATTTTCTTTATTTCCGTTTGAGTAAATGTTCCTGTTCATGAATATTTCGAGGGATTCAGAGCACTGTCCGAAACGAATGCTGATTTTTACTAGGGTAAAGCCACGTTGCCCCGTGATTTATACTGATATTCCTCCCTGCACGCCCATGGGAAAGCACCAAGATCACTATAATAAACATCTTCAGATACAATTGCTTTAGCTCAAACACAAAATTAACTTTCTGATAGGTTTTAAGAAAACAAGTGAGCAAGCAAACAAAATCTCTGTCTCTCTCCTTAGGACATTATTTGAGCTGTACTTTTTACCCTCTCTTCTAGGGGAAACCATGTCATTTGTGGATGTAGCCAGACCTTCTGTGTTTAAATCGAACCCAAGTTTGCAACTTACTTAACTAAATTAGGAAATGGAGGAAATGGCTTGCACACCTTGTTCTTAAAGCTCAAAGCCAGGAAATGAGAAGGCTACATTGCGGGGTTTTTTGGGGTTGGTGTTTTTTTTTTTTTTTTTTAACCCAGAGCTGAAATAAGAACTTGTTCTTTCAGCTTTTTCAGAGGGAAAGAGTTTGGTCTAGCAAGAAATCAGCTCAGTCGGGGGTGTGAGAGAGACCCAGTTTTAAATTCCTGCTGTGAATCATGCAGTGGATATTACCTAGCTCCCCTTATCCTATAAGGCTTCTGGTACTTCTTCTGAGTTTTGGGCAGTAATTCCACCTTGAGAACTTTTACTCTTGAACCTGAAACGCATCTGCAGAAAAATCTCAGTTTAATAAATTTCTCAATAAATAAAAGTAATTACAGACTGACCTATTTGGTGACTCAGGCTGTGCTGTGAAATGTTGGACCCGTGAACTTAACATTTCCCTTCAGACTTGCCGTGCAAGCACCAGCGAATGCATTTCATGAGCAAGAAACTCCCACTACCCACGCCTTCGAGACGGTCCCTTTTTCCCCTTTTTTTTTTTTAAATTATTACTTCTGGGGTTGTCCTGAATTGGATGTACAGGAGACTAAATGTCCCTTCAGAGCCCCAGCGCTGATACCGAATTATGAAAACTTTATTTTGCTAACCTGCCCTGTCCCATGGGAGGCACTTTAGTACCGAGAGGGGTAAATATGTCATTCCATTCCCATCAGCCAGCTGAGCTGCCGTAACCGACTCTCCGCCTGGTATTAGCCCGCTGCCCCTATAGAGCAGCTCTTGTTAGCTCAAACCGCCTTCTCAGAGCTCTGCCCAGCTTTCCTTGACAATTAAGCTAATGCATTTCACTTTGCAAGGGAGCAGGATTATCTTACCAGCCAGCGACTATCTCACGGAGGCTTGGTAACTTGATTGCTTTAGAGAATATGCCCCGCGTTTCTGACTTTTGATGGAGGGTTGATTTTTTTTTTTCTTGTGATATAGAGACCTGGGCTTGAGGAATCTGGAGTGGAACCGGCTCAGGAGCGATAGGATGGGGAAGTGCTGAGAGATGGGGCTCCGAGGGGAGCTATTCCGTGTACTTTTTTCTTTCATTTTGAGGAGACGGTGCACGGCTGCCCGACGGTCGCTCCTGCTTTTGCTCCGAGCTGGCTGAGGCTCGGTGCCCGCTGCCGGGGAGCGGAGGGGTGCAGGGGGAGCGGGGGCTGCTGGAGCGAGCTCGGTCCATATGTCCGCAGGCATCCTGGAGACTGGTGCAATATGGAGCGGTTCAGTGTTTGATGAATGTTGTCATTAGTGTTCGTGGCACTTATGGGCTTCCATTTATCCTGAGCAACAGTGATTTATGTTCGGGGCATATATCCAGGTAAAAAGTGTTTTAAAAACTAGGGGAGGGGCTCTCAAAGAGCTTTAGCCTCTTCCCCTCCTCTCCTTCCCCATAATCTAATTGCGGTTATAAATATGCAGGGGTGACACAGCGTGAGGGAGCCTTCCCTCCTCTCCACGGCTGTCCTTACCGCCCTAACAGGCAGTTCCTTCATTCCTTTACCCCTAAAAAAGTGGCGTTTAAAGGTTCCTGACATTTCTCCTTTTCCTCAGCCTGCCTCTCCATCTCTCCGCCCTGCCTTGCACGCTGCTAAGGGTGCATCTTTCGAAGCTGCCTGCTCGTGCCCCAGCGACGGTGCGGGGCTGTGCTCGCAAAGGGCATCCAAAGCCTGGCTGGCGCGGAAACGGGCTCGGAAACTTCACTGACACAGCTTGACGGCGGAAAATGCAGGAGGAAAAAGGGGGGTGTGGGGGCGAGCAGGCTTGATTGTTTGGTTAAAAACAGATTTCTGTCCTCCCTCGCCCCACTTAGGTCCTAGTTGGGCAAAAAGAAAACTCGAAGCCAATAGTTTCATTATGACACTAGGAAAAGTTGGCTTACCTACGTTTATTATATATGAATAACATTTTGAAGAGTCAAACTGATAAATGCCAGGCATTCAAAACCAAAGTTTTTATTGAACCCAAGTGGCTTTTTTTCACCCTCTTTCTGTTCCATTTTAAGAAAAATAGACCATTTTTGTCCTGATTTGGATGGGGAAGCTGATCTCAATCTTTCACAGAATGGGAACTCGGCTTTCTGATGAGCTCTGCCTGCGTATGGACTCCCCAGTCAGCAGTTTAATGCCATTCCATTCATTTACACCAGTGTAAATCAGGAGTAATTGTCCTGAAATCAATGTCACTGTGATTGACCAGATTTTCAGAAGAACTCAGCTCCCAGCTAAACCCCTGCGATACGTGGCCAGATGTATTTATTTATTTCATTTAAAGAGCTCTGTGGATACCTATCCCTGTGAGATCGGGCGCTGAGTGACAATATTGAACGCTGATTGCATTGTCAGGAAATGAGGGCGGGGAGAAAAAGCAGTATTTGCAAAAAGCTTTGAAAAAGAGTTGTGGGTTTTTTTTTTATCTTTTCCTTTCCAAGACCATTCTTTTTTTCTCAGTTAACTTCCATCCTCCTCCCCCTTCCAAGAATGTGTGCACACATCCTGCTTTCTATTCCTGATTCTCTCTCCTTGCCTTTGACTGTGAGATTTCATCTCTGCACAAAATGCACACGAGACATCCATGGCCTGAGGAGGCTGCAGAAAAAGGAGAACTTCCCCAAAGAGATCTGTTGCCCCATACCTCTACTAGGGTAACAGTTGACCTTTTTGGGTGCAAGTCTTTCTCCCTAGCTCAAGGTTGAAGCATCTCTCGAGAGGTGCCACGGGTGAAGGTTGGGGATGGACACTGCTAATGAGAGGGTCATGCACTTTGCCCAAACGTGCCATGGTTGGAGTCCCCTTTGCAGCTCTGCCATTGTTTGACTCCATTGTTGGAGT
>RSEF01000017.1:3778718-3802942 GCA_003993805.1 Himantopus leucocephalus
CCCGCGCATCCCCTCCCGGCGCATCCCCTCCCCGCGCATCCCCTCCCGGCGCATCCCCTCCCCGCGCATCCCCGCGCCGCCCACCCGCGGCCGCCCGTCTCCCGTGGAGCTGGAACGCCACCTGCCGCGCACGGGGCTCGGCTGAAACCCTGGTCCTAGGGCCACCAAAATCCACCCATAACCCCCCCAAACCCCCTCCCCGGGGCGGGGGGGTGTGTGTTTCAAAGCTGCGGGGGGGTGAAGACGCAGCCTGACCGCTCCTGGGGCAATCGCAAAGTATCATGGACTTTGATTTTATACATATATGCATACTTATCTATGCATATATATCATTATTTTTTTCGTGGATCTGAAGGATTTCGAGGAAATCCACAGCAGGAGGCGCAGATGGAGACGGGAGTGCTGATCCTAACGCAATGTGTCCCCCAAAGCGAAGGCTGAGCCTTAACCGAGGTGTGGGAAAACTCATTTTGCGCAGCGCTGCCTCGCTCTGCTGACACCTCTACCCTCGCGTGGGGCCGGAGGTTTAGTCTGTGTGGGAAAACAAGGATTCCTTTGTGGAGAGGGCTTTTCCTGTGATTTCTGCATATTTTCTAGGTCAGGGTTTTTTGCGCACTTCTCTAAACTTTATTGCAAAGCCTTCAGCTTGGACCAGCCCACCCCACGACGGCCCCCGCATCGAAATGCTGTCTTCTGCCCTTGACCACGCTGAAAAATGAGCCACCAGGAGCCTGGCGAGGGTCACCCTTCGAATCAGGCAGGGAAAACGGGTGAAGCGGGATATCTGTCTTACTCACTTCATCCATTTTATTGATTCAATATCGGCTCCCACCTGGAAAACACTGGGCAGCCTCCGTTCCCTTTCCCCCACGCACACCCGACGCGGGCTGCAGGGCTGCGAAGGGAAGAAATTTTAAAGCGAAGTCGCAGGGAGAGCCCGGGAGCACCGTCTGCGGGGTCACGCTGCAGCAGCCGGAGTTAAAAATACAGAGAGGGCAAGTTTCGAACAAGCTTTCTGAGCTTTAAGCGCGAAGAACAAGGGCTCCTTTGAAAAGCGCTGATTGAAATGGTTTGAGGTCAGCGTGGGTGAGCGGCACTGCTGCTCCGGGAAGACTTGCTGCTCCGCGGCACCTCTCACTCTAGCGAGGGCTGGCAGGGAGCAGCAAAACTCAGAAAGTTTGCATTTGGCCAGGGCTCGTGCTAGGCCAGTTACAGCACGGTCCTGGCCATAGGTACCACGAAATGACAGGTAGGTGGTTGGGGAAGGAGGGATCTTCCCCAGCATCACTGTGACACACTTTGCAGGATCAGGCCCTCGCACACCCGTGGCCCCCGGACACCCTGGCTATGCTGGAGAAGGACAAGCCTGGGACGTGGGGACTGTCTGGGGGACGGGGTGGGGGGCACCAGTTCACTGCACGGTTTTTGGAAGTTGTTTCATTCCCGTGTTTGATGCGGCGTTGACTTGGCAGCTCTGGGGGGCGGGTCAGGAACCTCCGAACGCAGAGGACCTCTCCTCTTGGGGTGCTGCTGTTTTCGAGGGAGTTGGAAGAGTTGGCTCAGTTTGCATGAAAAATTCCTGCGGAGGCAAAAGATGAATTTCAATCCCAAAGTTTCTTTGCAATTTCTTTAGGAAACCAGGGAGGAAAAAAACCCACCCTGTATTCCAAAAAAACTCTCTGAAAATATTGCTTTCGCTAAGACAAGCCATTTTGTGCTTCATGATTAGTTTTGAAGGGGAAAACAACCCCAACCCAACCCACACAGCCACCTGCCCGGCGTTCTGCACAACCTCTGTAAAACGGGATAATAAACACTCCTTTATCCAGCAGGCACGTTAGTGAGGCTTCATTAACTCCGAGGCTCAATTAAAGTCTCCAAAAGGCTTTGAGCTGCTTGACCGAAAGGCTCTACGAAAACTAATTTAGTGCTTTTGTATCTGCTCAGCACCAGGACCACAGCGAGATGCTCCGTCCCCCCAGAACCGTCCCCCAGAACGGTGCGAGGAGGCTGACGGCAGGGGAGGGGATGTGACAGGTGACTTATCTGATGGCACATGGTGGCCGGCGGGCACGGGCTGACCACGGCGAGGAGGGAAGAGCTCTGATTTTTAAACACTGGTTTTCCTCGGGTAGCTGCCTTGCAGCTGCAGGCTGAAAACAGCATGCTCATCTCTTCACAGCTGTAACGTTTGCCCAGCTTGGGAGCCTGATGAGCCAGTTTGAAGTAGGAAGGGGGGGTTAATTGCACATTTTATGGTTGCTAAGAGTCCCCCTGAGCCAAACAGCCTGCCTGCTGCACGGGCAGAGAGTCACGTCCAGGCTGAGCCGTGCACCGAGAATCCCCAGCCGCGCAAAGGGACACTCAGATAAATGCTACCCCGGTGCTTCGGTGGCAGATTTACCAGGCTGTTCACATCTCCGGTGTAAATCCAGTGACTTAGAGATAAACTCGGTCCGTCGCAAGGAATTGTTTCAACAAAACAGGGCCCGTCAGGAGCGGGGTTATGTTGACAGAGCGGCAGTCCCTGCCGTGCCAGCTCTTGGCATCCCCCAGCCGGAGCCTTTATTTACACAGCTCTCTGCAAGGAGCACTGCTCATCCCAGCATGTGTTGCTCTTTCCCAAAGGCGAGGAGTCCGTGGGAGATGTGGGAGAGCAGCAGCATCCTCTCGGCCTTCCCCAGACAGCCGGGAGGAGCAGAGGCATGCCTGGAGCCTGGGAAACCAAAGTCCTCAGAGAGAGGTCGTTTCCTCAGTTTCCCCATCTACAGTTAACCCCCAGAGTCCATCCAGAAGGTGGAGAGCGTGGTACCTCTGCGTGCCAGCAGAGAGTTTACCGAATAAAAGGAAAAGTGGAGGGGAAAGTGGGAAAGGGAAAGCACAGAGGGAAATAAAAAAGAAAAAAACGGGCACTGGTGAGACACTCCACTCTGAATTTAAATAAAGCCCCATCTCTTTTCTCCTGCTCTCTGACAGTTCTGTCTGGAGGCTTGCATTCAGCATAGGCTCCTCAGTAAACAAATACAAGAGTTTTATGCAACAGAATAATTGTTTAGTATTAAATAATTCTCTCCATTTGTACACTTCAAGCCTCAGACGCTTAGCAGAGCCGACGCTCAGCTCAGTCAGAAAAGGAAAAAAGCATTTGGGCATGGGGAGAGCGGAGCTAAAGCCCTGCAGAGGCGCTCACGGCGGAGTCCAGGCTTTCGCTTTCACTCCGGCCCCCATATAATAGTCTCACCGAACCGCCGAGACTGGCAGGCACCTCTGCACCATCGCCTCATCCAGCCGATGCTCGAGCAGGGCCAGCTGGAGCAGCCTGTCCCCGGTCCCCCATCCAGAGGTGTCTCACCAGTGCTGGGCAGAGCGGCAGGACCTCCTCCCTGCTGGTCACGCTCTGCCCAGTGTCCCCAGGTGCCTGTTGGCTGGCTTTGCCACAAGGGCACGTTGGTGGCTCATGGTCAACCTGGTGCCCACCCCGAGTCCCATGTCCTTCCCTGCAAAGCTGCTCTCCGGCACGTGCCGGTGCCTGCGGTCATTCCTCCCCAGGTAAGGGGTTATTCCTCCCCTATTTAACTTCATGGGATTCCTGCTGGCCCATTTCTCCAGCCCGCCAAGGTGCCTCTGAATGGTGCCAGAACCATCTGGTCTATCAACCACTCCTTACAGTTTTGCATCCTCCGTGCCCCTGCTGAGGTGCCGCTCTCTGTGCCATCCTCCCGGTCATTAATGAAGACGTGAAACAATGCCGGTCCCAGTACCGACCTCTGGGGTGCACCACCAGTGACTGGCCTCCTCTTAATCGCCTGTGTGTGCTCACAGTGCCCACCCCTGGGCGTCTCACCACTGTCCCCACGTTTCAATTTGCTTGAGACCCTCCAGAGGCAGATCGGTTTTATCCTCCCATTATAAAGATGGGGAAGACCGGGACCAAAACTTTCCAAAGCAGTCGCTTATAACAAGTAAGCAGGGAAGTTTCCCCTGGTTTTGGAGCGACTGTCTCAGAGAACCAGGAATGGACAGTGTTTGACACTAAACATCCCTCCTGGAAGAAATTTCTGGTGCGTTTTCCCAGAGGCCAGGAGTATATTAGTTGCAGAGCCAAGAAGTCTCTGCTTGTAGCTCACAGCTTAGAGCAGCAGACAGAGACAGCAGCTCTCGAGACTTTAGCACTGTCTTAATAGGAGACACTGCAGTAAGGGAAATATTATATTAAATCTCTATATTTATATGTGTAACAAAAGTGGTATCAGCAAAATCCTACAGCATCAAAGCAAATCACTTACCTATTTTTAGCTGTGTGATTTAGTCACACGCTCTGAGGAAATAAGGTCAGGTTCTTTGCAGTGTATCCCTTTCTCCCTGTCTCTCGCTATTTTTTCCTGTCCTTATTAAAATTCTCCACCCTGCAGCAGAGCTTTACGACACGGAGACTTTGCGAGATCCTTACCATCTGCAGGGTCAAGCTGTAGCACTGTCCCAGTAGGAGCCTGTCCTGCTGTCAACGTGTCGGGATTAGAGGTAACGAAGGCAGGCAAGGCAGAGCCGGGATTTGCATCCCAGCGTCTCCGCCGGCCAGCGCTGCCGGGGGGTCTCCAAGCCTCCCCGGTCTCTCGCTGGTCCCACGGCGGCCAAAGGGAGTCGCTGGCAAATGCCACCACCATCAGGGACCTGGCCTGGCAGTGCCCAGCTGTGACAGCGCTGCCTCCTCCTGCAGCCTCCAGCTGGTAAGAAATCGCTCCCTGCCTCAGTTTCCCCAGTTCCGATGTCACGCTTTCGGTCCTCATTCAATAGCGAAATGGGCAGCTACAAGCCTTAAAGAGAGAAGGTTAAGTTTGGGCTCCTTTTAAACATCACTGGAAGAGCAATTCAAGCAAATAATGGGGAAATTATTCTATTTCTTTGAATATTTAGTGTCCCAAGACCTTTTTCTAGACATTGTTCTGGCAGACATTTTCCCAATTAAAAAAAAAAAAAAAAAAAAAAAAAAANAAGAGGAACTACCTGGCAAAAGTCCCATAAAGAAACACAGTATTTTTCACCCACCTGCACAGCACCTCACCATCGTTAGCAGTAACAAACAAGTAAAGGAAGTTAATTTAAGAAATTAAAATGGCTCTTGTTACCTTCTTTTCAGTGAGACTTTGTTTGTTCTGTTTTCACTTCAGCTGCTACAAAAAGGTCTCGTCTGGGAAGCAATAATACATTCATCTCATGATGCAGCTGAACTTTGAACTTCTTGGTCCGGCACACAATAACCTTATTACCGCTTCTTTTTTTCTGTCTGATAATTCACTACTATTTATAACTGCAACATTAACTGCTGTCTAATATATTTTGATATTTTACCTGTTGAGCAATGCCCATGATTTATAGCCGTACTATCCTATGAGTACAGCTCCTGACCCCTGAAAATTCCTTCTTGCTTTGCAAGTTGCAGTAATACACACGAAAAAGCTAAAATTGGCTCAAAGTTGATTTCTGGACCATGTGAAACCAAGCTTTCCGATAAGGATATATACAATCTTTGTAAAATTTAGTTTTTCAGTCAGTCTGAAGTCAACTGAAATTTTCTTCATTATAATAAGCTCAAATTCAGAATGATCAAAAAGAACTTTCAATTGGGAAATGTTTTCAAAATTTTTTTTTTAATTCTGAGAATCTAAAGTAGAGGACCTCAACCCTACGAAACATTTTGTTTCATTTTAGATGAACATTCTAGTTCCTCTAAACAAAATGATGCTAATGTTACAAAACTATAGTGTCAATTAAATAGATAATAATACATAAAATACTTTCCTTGGAAATGAATGTTGTGTCTGAATATTATCAGACACAACAATCTCTTAAGAAAAGAAATGCCTGAAATGCTGTTTCCAGTCTTAGATGTGGGATATAGTCTCTAGCCCTTAAAACAAGCTATTTTACAGCTATGTATTGATATTTGCTCAAAACTCTAGCTGCTATTTTCTGTGTTCATTATTTACCACTTGGAGAATGCATCTTGTTTGCATAAATTATGTTGGTTTGGGTACTGGGGCAGAGTTAAGGTTATTGTTGAAACTTCAATCAATACCTTTGATGCTTTTTGGCCTGTGTGTTTCTTGACCTGCTGATTCTATATTTGTTTTAAATCTTGCCATTGAATAACAACAAAAGAAATCCTGCTATTTTCATGAATAACGGCAAGGTACTAATTATGTTCCTGTAAATTAATGGTCTATTTACTGCCTTAACCTATCTTAACAAAGATTTTGTTTGGGGATATATTACTAATGAAAAAGCCTTGACATCTTAACACTCTCCTGGGTAAATCGTTAGAATAGATTCCAAATGCAATTAAAGGAAGACTTTTTTTTTTTAACCACTGTATTAGGAGATAAATAGGCACATTCTCCCCTCTGAATGCTTGTTTGTAAATTCACAGAATTTCCATTAGCTCCACGCTTCTTGCCTCAAAATTGGTCTGCTGCAGGTGGACTGGGAGAAATGGTTAGGACACGAGTAGGTTTTTAGTTTGCTTTTATTTTTTGTGCGTGAAGCGAGAAATTGAAATGAGGGAAATCCCCAGAGGTGGCAGCAGAGGAGGAAACACTGGGGGAGACTGGAAGCGAAAATACTGCCCTGGGGTGGGAATCTCCTCCAGGAGAGCACAGAGGACTCTCTTTCCACAGCCATCAGCAGGGCTTTCTCCAAGCATGAGGTGTCCACAGGTCTGAAACAGCTCCCCGCTCAAATTTCCAAAACATCTTTTCAAAGACTGTTGACAACTCTGGTGATCTTTTTGATAGTCTTATGATTTAGGGGGTAAAAGAGGGATTTTTCTTGCAGTTTCTAACCAGTCACAGCATGCCATTTGTTTATGGTTCTTATGAAGGAGGAACTTTTTAGCCTTTGGAGACGCCAAGAGAAGTTTTAGAAAGTCAATCCTAATGTTACAATAGTTTGAGAGAAGCCACGGCTTATTATTTAATCAATCTTAAATATTTTCTGACAGAGACATAGCACAGGGAGGACCTGACCCTTAAATTTGCAATGAAGGCAAATTGCTGTTTTTTTTCTTTTGAGGTGTCCGGATCCCTTCCTGACAGATTCCAAATCTGCAGCACTCAAACATTTAACTTTTCCTTTCACTGCATTGATGGAGAGAGGAACAATTTCGAGGGAGGAGGGGGTGAAAGGGAGGGGAACGGATGGACACGGTCCATAACCCTGCTGAGATGCAGAAGAGCTGTTGTCCATGCCCCACAGACGTGGGAGGGGATCCTGCACAGACAGGCTCCCGCGTGTCCCCACGGTCCGAACCACCAAGAAGAGGCTTCTTAGCATGGCGGGGGAAAGCCCCGGGACTGCCAGAGCCAGGGTCTCTGCGAGGGGCTCTCTCCTTCACAGGGTGAACACACTGAGGCCGTTTCTTCTCTGGCCCTCTGCGCCCCTTTTCCCCTTTTGTTGACCAGGAGCCGTTTCCGAAGCGTGGCCAAATAAAGAGCATCCGAATCCTTTCAAGGCAGGGGCAAGGAGAAGGCGGTTGCCGCCTCTCTGCCACAGATTGGCATTCAAGCAGGTGAATTAATCCATAGTTTCGTGCCTGCCGGTCCCTCTGATTGGGCTTTTACAATTAGAACAATCTTGTCCCCAAGTGTTTATGAAAGGGCTCCAGTGCAGGTTCCCAGCTTTTTATTACAGTTGAATTTAAGGGCATTTATTTAGCTTATTGCTGCCACTCCCCAATCCTTATTTGCTAACAAGGGCTTTGTTCCACGCTGGGGATTTAAGAGGGACACAGGATTACTGCAGCCCCGCCACCCCTCCTCTCTCCGTCCCAGATCTGTCTCTCCGGCGCGCACTGGCTCCAGTGGATTACGGCATTGTGCCATGCTGCATCTCTCTTTTTATGAAGTGGATTGATTTACCCCTCTCAGCCCACTCGCTTTTCTCCCCACCTTCCTCCCAAAGAACAAACAGCATCGGATATGCCGGAGCGTCTCATGTCACCACTAAGATTTACTGCGCTTTGCAAAACAAAAGTATGTAACTTGTGGCCGGAAAGCAAGAGTGACAGGCAGGAGGTTAAAACTCTTTCTGAGGACGAAAGAGAGGAAAACGGATTACCAGGGAAGGCTTCGTGCCAGGGCTTCGGAACGAAGCAGAGCAACACCCGGCACCCCCGCTCTCCCATCCAGGGCTGGGAAAGACGGGACACTTTCTCCCACAAGTGTATTTCCAGGGTAGACACCCATTCCCCGTGCCCAGAGGACCATCTTCCAGCTATTTGGTCTCCTCAGATCTCCTGAGTTGTAGCTCTCCTGTGTCGCGGGTCCTTAAACCACCGGCACGATAGCCCAGATCCTGCACCAGACACATGCTGCCTAACTATGCTTTTGTACTGCTGTCTGCAGTTTCAACCCTCTGGGGGCTTTGGGCAGGAGGGAAGGTTGTTTTTTCTTTGAAAGGACAGTTTCAGCCTTGAAGAAGGCATTAGAAATCTCCATGTTTAGTCACTCACTTTCTTCTTCTCGGTTTGGTTTTGGTTTTGTAGATTTATTCCCCCCCTGGTGATTTTCCTGCCATTTAAATATGTGCCAGCAGTTTACAAGCCTTTCTCGACGCTGCCGTAGGCAGTATTGTATGTTTTCACCTTCCCTGCCTTCAAGGTTTAGCTCAAGGGTCCAGCCCCAGCGGTAAAATACCTGGCCCTTAAAATTCCAGCCTGCTGCCATCGATTGCAACAAATTGTCTCGGGCTTACTAGTCAAACTGAACAAACCCGAGTCTTTAAGACACAAAATGCCAAGCCCATAAATATGGGGGTTCAGAGGGCTGAGGAGCAGGGGAGGAGATGAAGATGGGGGGAGAAACTGGAGGGCAGAGCCACGGGCACGTGCACAGCCCCGGCGAGGGGCTGCCGGCTCGGCCGGGTGTGCGTGCCGGGCAGGCAGGCGCCGATGCCCCCCCAAGCCTTGCACACTCCCTTCACCCCACACAATAGATGCAGCAAGCTATTTCCAGCAGGTAGGTCATAAATCCCTCGTTTATTGCCTTTTATTATGTTGTTTCAACAGCTCTTAAAGCTGGAACAGCGACCAATTGATAGCTGCTTTAAATCTCTTTCATTTTCTGCCCATATTTCTTTATTTTTCGGAGAGGGGGGCATCCATCTTTTTTTCACCTGTCCACCATCTCTTTCCCTTCAGGAGTCAAATCCCATCTCTTCCCCTTTACGAGTCGAGTTTTATAGATCCCCCTCCGCGGTGGAAGACGGCGGCGGCATAGAAAGGCTGCTGGCGATGGGGAAAGAGCAGCCAGGGAGCACGCATGGAAGAGGACACGGTGCTTATGTTTCACTAGGAAATGCATATAGATCGAATTCACACCAAGAGGGGCAAAGCAGAGAGAGGAGAAGAGGCGGCCGACTCGTCGGGGAATGATTGACTGCCGCGGAATCGGGAGGGAGAGACCCACAATTAAAATACTATAAGACGATTATAGCCTGGATCAATTTTCAGGTGTTCGTTTGCAATTGCGTTCCCTCCTCTCGAACGACCGTCTCACCCTACAGGGGAGAGGACAGCAAACGCAACTTTGGGGAGGGCGTCTAAGGACGCCAGCAGATCTTTATGGAGAAGCCAGAGGGAAGTTATGGTTTAAATCTCAGTGTCTCAAACAGCCCCAGTGCAGCCCCGAGCACAAACCCTGAGCTCGGGGGTCACCAGGGACCTCAGAGTCACACCAGCAGCAGCAGCGGGGCCAGGGCTCGCTCAGCCAACAAACCTGGAGGCAGGGATGTGATTGATGGTAGCGCTGGGGAATCTCGAGCATCGCCCTCCCGAAGCCTGTATTTTTCCAAGAGTTGATCAAAATCTTATTATTTTGGTCAGGGTAGCTATCTACTAGCAAAATAGAGTTTTCCCATGAAAACATTTCATAAGGATATGTCCACAGTACTGAAATTTATAGTGGGGGAAAAACCGAGTGAATTATTTCAACAGTGTTTGCTCCAGTTCTCATTTTGATTACCTTCATTTTGACACGTATTTTAATATATTCATATTTTCATGCTTTGACCTTATCAGAACGAAACGCTTCATTCCATCTAAATGAAGGGATTACAAATGGGCTGGATGAAACTCTTGGCTGTTCTGAATCTGAAAATGTGACAACTTCTGTTCCATAGAAAAGTTCCAAATTTCAGCATCTCATACGCATTCAAAGCAAAGTCCCCAAAGAGTGAAAAGGTCTTGAATGAACACCAATTAAAAGTCCGGGAGCAGTCACCAAACAGTAGCCTTTTTAGGCAGGTTTCCAGCTTTCATTAAGGTTTCTAAACTAACAGCTAATTTTCGTGCTGGATTCAGGCTGGTCACATGTGAGAACTTGCTTTAATGGTGGTTTTTAGGCACCTGGAAATCCAGTCCCAGGTTATCCGGGCACAGCAGATCCCGCAGCCCTCAGTACATTCTTCAAAACCCCTTTTCTGGCTGGAGGTGAGGGCTTTTAACAGTCCATTATCTGTAAGCAGCCCCTTACAGAAGTGGTTTAAGAAAAACTCTGCTTAAATAACTAAGAGAATTAACGGTCACAGCAATTAGCATCCTTTCCAGTAGTCTCTTAGGGCTGTGGCTATGTGCTGTGGAAGAAGCCAGCCAGCCAGCGGGGTAACTCAGGCACCGTCTGGGAGACCAGAAAATCGTATCCTCAGGTTTCAAGGGTAATGTATTTCCACATAGTGCGATGGGATTTATACCAATCATTCCCAAAGGCCAAGTGTGAAATAACTAAATCATGTGTACGTGCCAAATGGGGGGGATGTCCAGTCACTTCAGTCCACTGAACAGATTTCTTCCCATCCAAAATGAGAATTAACTGCTTTATTTTCTTTTTAAATTAACATGAAGAGGCAGAAACCAGAAATTTTCAGCGTACGACTCCCAGTTTTACAACAAATGCAGCCAGATCCCATGCCTTGACTGGCTCCACCTTTTCTGATTTACGTGACAATTTGTTCTACTGGGAACTGTGACAAAACCTCGGCATCTCTGATGGATGGGGTGTCACCGGTGAGCAAATTCTTACCTGGGAGCTTTTGAAGCAAGCAGCGCACCTATTGTCCAACATCTTCATTTCACCACTCCATTATTGTATTTTTAAAGAACTCCCAGACAAAGGCCAAGTGTACACTTAAAAGTTTGGCCAGCATAAGCCCTATCAGTTAAAAGGGTGAATAGCTTTTTTAATTTTTTTATTTTTTTTACGATTTAGATGTGCCAATAAATCTCTTGGCCAGTTTTCCACAGTTTGCTCACTGAACCAAGAGCAAATTAAAATGAGAAAGCATTTTTTTTTTTTTTTTTTTAGGGGCAGAAGTTGGTAGAAAAGCTCCTTTCTAGGATAGCTGTCCAGGCAAACCTTTGAACTTTATCCAGAGGTAGAGTTGGGATTTGTAAAACCGCTTTTCTTGCCTTCAGAGAGACGTCAACTAAGAGTCTCCCTTTCACACAATGTAAAGAAAAAAGACATCCCTTTCTGAAAAGTCTCATTCCAAGGAATTTAATAGATGATCCAAACAAATAAGCACAGAAATAGAGTTAAGAAAAGTTGGGATTTAATCTAAGAAAAATCTGCGCCCAAACAGGAGTAAGGGTGGCACAGAACAACCAGGAGGTTCAGGGCTGAAACTATCCACCTGGGTCTTGAGTGTAAACTTCTGAATGTGGGTAAAAATTCAGCATAAAAGGCAGATTCCACCCTGCCTTCGCATCAGACCTAGTAATTATAAAATTATTGCCCTCAGCCCTGGGAAACCTCGCTGGGCTCTGCTCGGGCTGAGCTGTACGAGCGTGCTTCTAATCATGGTTGGCTCAGCATGACTTTTTTGTTTAAGGCACACAAAATCAAGCCCTCTCTGTCTAGCTCCTGCCTGCAGGCTCATTTACACTTTAAAACAAGATTGCGCTGACGGGTGTGCAAAGTAGGACGGCTAACGTGCCCAGCCGATGCGCCCAGGCCAGCAGTTCTGCCACGAACTCACCCCAAACCTCCTCCCCAGCGTAAAACACCCCGGTCCAGGGCACTAACAAAGAAGCGGTCCCAAGGTTTTGGGGCTTTGAGGTTTTTTGGGTGTTTTTTTCAGGACCACTAGCAGCAGGAGGAAGAACACTCTGGAAATCCTTGTTGTAAGTTGTACAAGAAAAAAAATAATACATGTGCCAGCATGAAACGCATCTCAGTCAAGGGTCAAGGCCCCTAGTGCTTCTGTAGGTCTACTCGCCTTTGGCAGTGCCTATATCGCCGACTGCCCGAGCGACCTTACACCAAGTGGTTTGAAGCCCCGTGCCTCAGTTTCCCCACCTGCGGATGGGAGGAGGCAATATTCCCCCATTGCACAAGCCTCTCCGCCTTTGGGAGGCGGCACAGAGACCACTGGTACTGGAAACCTTGCAAAACTCAGGCCATTGCATCCAGGAATACTGCTGTTTGGCTTTAGCACAGTATTTATTAATAACCACTGTCACAGCAATCAAATATTGTTCACAGCAGCTTCTGCGGTTCGCCACAAACAATGACAGTCCCTCGCAATACTTCTCTCTTAATCCAAGTGCCAGACTGCCTGCGCTGGTGACTCGGTTTCTTACTATTTCTGCCTTTAATAGCTGCAGCACTGATTAGATTGCTCGGAGTAGCCCATGTTCGGCGGTTTAATGGGTACCAGCCCAGACAGACTAATGGATCTGGAGACCAGGAAAGAGCAGGAAGGTGAGCTGAGTGGAGAGTATTGAGGCTTTTAAGGCAGAAAAGTAGCAGCTAGACATGCGGTAGCTGACTCACAGAGCCTCGGTGGAGACAGATATCCTCGCTGATCGTCCTCGGTCATTCATCACGCTGCGACATGCCCATGAAAACCGCTCATTTCTAGAAACAATTCGCAAAATGCAAAGGAGGGCTGGGAAGGGTTCCTGGGGCTCAGGGCCAGACACACAGCCGGGTGAATCATTGCAGAGTCTGAGCTCGCAGGATTTTCCCTCTCCTGAAGAAGTGCTTTTCCCTTCCTGATGCCTCTTATCACCACCTGGGAGATGTCAGCGCCTCAGAGAAACCAAATGTCCTTGCTCCATCCAGCCCGGTCCATTCCTCTGGCTCTGAGAGGTCCAGAGAAGAGATACCTACTCCTCCTTCTCATGACTACCAGACCCTAATAAACAAGGTCTGCTGCGGGGAGAGAGGTCTTGGATTCAGTCCTGTGCAGGGACTCACCCAAATGTCGTTTTTACCTGCACGTTATCACTGGTAGGTGACTTACCACCAAGGACAGACTTTGGCCTACTTCAAGATGCATTTCCAGACAGTACTGTCTGGGTTCTGGAAAAAAAAACTGTTTGAGGCATCTGCCATAGAAGAAACAGAGTAAATAGGGAAGGATTTGCTAAAAACTATTCCTCATTCAGAGAAACTTTAGGGTCTTTGTTTTTCTTTTTAGTAGAAGAAAATCCTGATTACATAGGAGGGGAAGAAGATAGGAATCAGGGACACCACGTGTCTTTTTGTAAAAATATTCGAAGAATAATATTTATAGTTCCCAAACTGACTGTGAAGTGGATGACCCTTTGCCCTCCCCTCCCAGGTGTTAAGTATTCTGAGCAATGAAGAAGGGTTTGCACCTGCTGGAACACGAACAGAGAACATCTAGAAATTGTTTGAGCAAACCATCAGTCGCCAGCAGAGAGTGAAGTACCTCCCGGACTGCTCACTGATATGACGCAAGGGGAGGCTGGGAGGGGCAAGAGACTGGAGAGAACGTGAGTGATCCCATAATTAAACAAAAGGCTTTCTCTAAAATCCCCGCTGATGGATATCCTCCTGCAGGCTGGGTACCAGCCTGTGTCGTTTGGTTTTGTTCCACCAGCCATAAATAACAGCTCTCCTGGGACTCTTGAGGAGGGTAAAAATGGCACTTGGCAGAAAAATTGCAACAAGGACAAGGATGCAATGGAGACCTCAAGTAAGGGATGCAGAAGCCAAGGCGGAGACAAATTGCCAGTTTATCCTGATCTTCCCTTGGGGCATCCCTCCCCCTTTCCCAAATCTACAAAATGAGCAAGGCAGAAATCAATAGCTCAGCACAGTCACCGAGAAGATGAGGAAAGCAGCAGACGGACAGGACAGTAGATCAGGAAAGAAAACTTTGTAGGGAAACAAGCTTCCAGGGGAGGGAAGAGGGTGACATCAGATGTCACGAGGGATGCCATCCTTGTGACAACACCTAGATGATTTTAAACCAGAAGATTCCTATGCACATTGCAGGGGGTGGCATATCATCCTCTGGCTGCAGGAAACAAAGAGACGGGGAAGGGAAGACACGTCCGAGTCAGAAAGAAAAGCTCAGGGAGAACTTAGGTGCCCTGGTAGTGCTTAACCTCACGCATGCCGCTTGGTGTGCCGGTTGTAAGAGCCCTGCATCAGGCTTGGCCCTGGAGGGTGCAGGGCAAGTGATGCTGTCTGATAAGTCCTCAGACCACTGGAAATCCCCCAGCCCCACCAGCAGGGATGAAAATTCGTTGTCCCCCAGGTTTGGAGGAGGACAGGCCAGGTCTGTGGGGACGTTTGTGAGCCCCAAACTGCCCAACATCACAGATTGCTGGGAAGACATGTACCAGGTCCTTGGAGTCTAAATATTAAGTTTGATCTGCAAATGTGAACTCAGGCTCGCTGATCGGATTCATCTGCATTTCTGGGCAGTGCTTTTTGGACAGAGAAGTTCCCCTTCTCTTACAGACCTGAACCCCAGCAGCTAATGCTCTACAACAATGGTGTGCACATTTTCACTTTACTTAAACTAAATCGCGTCTCATCCCCGGCAAATTTAAAAGGCAAACACTCTGAAGAAGAACCATGATAGAATTCAATTTGTGTCGACTCCAACCTGGCAAGGATTTACAGCCATGCTCGATCCGACACAATGCACTTTATTCTTTTTATAGTGCAGCCTGAATGCAATAGTGTAACAGTCACGTTAGAGGGAGTCAAGCAGAAGCTAAAGAACAGGAAGGGATTTTATAGGTACAATAAGATTTATGAAGAGAGACATTTCTCTGGAGCGGGAAGGGAGGGAATTTCCAAAAGCAGCAGAATACCTCTGCCCTTCCCCAGATGCTTTTAACGGTGAGAGAAGTCTACTGTATCCTTGATGGGTTTTATCATAAAATAGAAAGGAACGCAAAGCGGCATTGTGTTCCAGTGACTCAACGGCACAGGAGGTATCCAGGGCACCTTCATACATCCCAAACCTCCACACCACACGCTGTCTCCTTTCATGGGATACGGCTGCCTGCTAACTTCAGGGATGATGAAGAGAAAGACCTTAGGTCTAGAAGGGTATGGTGGGAAACCATGGCCATGACTGAATTTAGGAGACCCTGCAATGCAAACATTGCTGCTCCCATTAATGGTCCCTTCAGAAATTTAGTGCCTGGGGGTCGTGGGAAATTATTAACGGTCTGACCACAGAGACCGGTTGTCATCTTAGGTGTTAACATGAGTTAGCAGAAGAGGAAAACGTCAGCTAAGCGTGCCCTCTCTCTCAGGGCATCATAACACAGCCAAGAATGATTTTTGCATGCAGCGCATAAACTGTTATTTTAACTGCAGTTAAATCTTCACCGGACTGCAGACAAAGCCTGTGCAAAGTCTGGGACGTCATGGCACTTCTTGCACGTCACTCAGTTTCCTGCAAAGTCAAGGTGCTGGTATTTACCTATGAAATCTGTAAAGCATTTGGAGTCTCTCAGATGTAAAGACACGCAGGGTAATGGATCTCTGCTAACAACTGTACGTGAGAGCTGCTCTCCCCCTCCAAAAGGCAGAGAAGCCTCCTAAGACCTCCATCGCGGTGGGTCAGCAGAACATCCATAAAGCCACAGCTGATTCAAAGTATATTTCTGAAATCGTAGGGAACTCCTAGGTAGCAAGGTACCTTCTAAGGCCCCCTAAATGCTTTGGAGGGTCCCAGCCCTACCATGTGCCCATCTGAGCTGGCACAGAACCCTTGGGGTGTCTCCGTGGCAGAAGACGTTGCACTGCTGTTCATTCCTTACTGCCATCCTCCTTCCCCAGCCGCCAGCTCTGCCAGCTCCAGCTAGCTCCAGCCGCGATTAATTGGAATATCTCCCACTGATTCCTGATTAGCTGCTTTTGATTAGGGTTTAATGACTTCACTCGGCCCCTAATTCACAGGGAAGAGCTTCGAAATGCCTGCGAACTGCTCAAACAGAATTACATTTTCTCCCACCCTGGAGCCACCACTTAAGCTCTGTATACACCCACCCTGCTCCCGCGGACCCCGCAGAACCTGCCGCCCACAGCCTTCCTCCTCTCTGCAGCATCAGCTGCAGCCGGGACGCCAGACCCGGACTTCTGATGGCTAGGGAAGGAGCTGGAGGAAGGCTTGTTCCAGAAGTGCGAACACAGGGATAGATATTTCAAAGCTGCCTTGGGACTCAGGTAATCTGTAAATTCAGTATTTTGAACACGGCTTAATAGCGTAACTAAAGCATGCCTGGAAAACTCAGGGTTGAGTCAGAATCACGGACCCTTGGGTGACCATCCTAACGCACAATGGGAGGGCCAGGGATGGCCAAGACAAACCTGTCTCAGACTTCAGATCTTCAAGGAGTGGGAGAACTGGTGTGATCTGGCCCTCGGTGGAGAACAGCAGCGGCACTGCACATTGGAGCTGCACATCTCTTTTCTAACTGGTGTGTCCAGATCCAGGATTTAGGGCTGAGTAAAAGTCTCAATATCTGTATAGTCCTGAATCCTGAAGACTTCTGTCTTGGTCTCTGTCCCCGACTCCATCTTCCTCCTCTTTCCTTCTCCATCCCAAAACTGTTGTCCAGTGCCTGAAGAAAGAGAGTAGGCAGAGGTGGGGTAGTTTTTGTCCTGGCAGAAAACAGAGGTAAACCTAAACACTGCATGGCTGACTGGTCCAGCCATGCTACTGGGAGCTCTGGTACCCACTCTGCTCCTGGGGACCAGGATTTGCACCTCAGCTTGACATTGGAGGCTGAGCCGAAGGTCATGTCATGCCAGCTGCCTGCCTTGTCACCAGCCAAAGAGGTTGTAAACACTGGTTTCAGAGGCTGCCTTGCCTTTTGAAGATCTGAAAGTGCATTTATCTTCCCGAGACATGCATTAATCTATTAACTACCAGCAAAGATACGGGGATGAAAAGCAGCAGGGGGGGAGGGGGAAAAAAATAAAATAAAATGAAATAAAATAAAATATAAAATAAAATAAAACATAATAAAATAAAACAAAACAAACCACAACAAAATAAAGGAGCCATTTTCATCAGCAAGAAGAGGTTCATGGGCTCTTTCGCAGTGCCTTAGGCACAATGTCTCATCACGCAGCTGCCTTATCGCAGCTCTCCTCTGCACCAGACTCACCCCGACAGTGTGAGGTGACAGCTCACAAAGTGTCTGGGTCCCCTCACTCTGCCCCAAGCCCCACAGTTGATCTCTTTAATCGCCACATCTTGGTGACAAGGCAAAAAAAAAAAACAACAAAAAAAAAAAAAGTCAACTCAACTCCCAGCAAGACAAATCCGAAGCAGGTTGTTTATTTTCTCTGCAGGCAGCTTTGACTCTGTGCCTGGGAAGAGCCAAGCAGGGCCAGAGTTGGAGCTTTGCAGAAATAACCCCTTGGTGCTCTGTAGCTGGAGACTCAGGTCCTGCTGGGGGATGCGGAGGTATTTATTAGAAAACACACCTGGGTTATAATCCCAGCTCCACCCAGCAGAGCACCTCCTTGCTCCCAGCCTCAGTTTCCCCAGCTGGGAGAGAAGAGAATTAACATTGTCCTTCCACATAAAGGAAGTTGACGAAAAAGGACCTTTTGGGTTTGGTTTTGAATTATTCTCCACAGTCTGCTCCTCTGCTGCCCTCCCCGCTGAATTGCCTGCCCTTCGTGGCAGAAGCCTTGTGGGTTCAGGCACTGAAGGGTTGCTGGCAAAGAGGAAAAAAAAGGGCACAAAAATGACTCATTTTGGAAGAAGGCACACTACAAGCGATAGGAGGGGAAGAGGGACCCAGCTGCCTCGCTAACCTCGGGGGAGAGAGTCCCCCAGACCTTGTGGAGAGAGGAGAAAGGTGGGCTCCTCCACCGTGCAGCGGAGTGGTGATTTCAGCAGCAGCACGTCCCGGGGAGAGCTGCGTTTGGGCTGCCTTTGCCCTCAGCTACATCACGACAGGCGCAGGGTGATGCCACCACCTTTACAGCCGAGGTCCCCCCGGCAGCACGGCCGGGCATCTCCAGCCGGGCCTGGCCCTGAGCTGCCGGGCTGCTTGTCTTCGCCGCGGCTGAAGACGAAGGAGGAATTAGGGAAAGGGAGGGTGGGGGGAAAAACGCCGCAGAACTAATAAGCAGTTTTGAAGGAGACGGGGAATTGAGTCAGGTCCACATTAAAGGGCAAGGAAATGAATGCTGAGATGAAGGCGCCTGCAATTCCAAATGTATCAAGCCGATAAATAAATAAAGTTAAAAGAATGACTTTCAATTACATTTGAAAGAGAAAAATGGGGAGGCAGAAAAAACACGGGCAAACCCAGACGCTCTCGGGCACTGCACTCGTCTTGCGGGACGCTGCGCTCGCCCGCCCGGGTGAGCCCGAGCAGCCATCAGCGGCGGCAGGGCTGCGGGTCCCGGGAAGAGCAAATGAACGCGTTTTTAATGCCTCAATTAAGGTTCATTCTGTTCAGCTTTAAAAAGCGATTTAGCCCTGCTAAGCTGCACCGGGTCAGAAGCAGGGATAGATGGCAAATCTCATCTGAAAGCCAAACACATACGTTCCCATCATTAACGGTCCCTTCCTATTAATGAGAATAGTATTGTTGGCTGGTAATGTTGCTTTCATTTAACAACTGGAGAAGAATGAAACGCTTTCCTCCGATTCTGGTCTGGTGCCAGGAGCTGACTGTAAAATCCAGATAAGAGTTCTCAGCACAAACTTCTGATAAGGGAATTACCAGGTAAACTTTAAACTTTGGGGAAGGAAGAGGCGAGGAGGAGAGGGGAAGCCTTTGTGATCTCTTTGCTGGTGTCGGCTTGCCGGGCTGAATCTCCCCAGACCCAGCTGCTGTGCTGCCTGGATCCTCATCCCTGTTATCTGTCTATACTGGGAAATTAGCCTTTTCCATAGCTTCCGCTAAGGCCTCATCTCCTTAAGAAGAGATTTTTCCTCTCCTTTCTATTTCCTCACCTCCCCAGAGACCAATTTCCATACTATTCCTAGCATAGCTCTTCTTTTAAGTGGAAACTAATTCCCTGTCAAATCTTTTGGGGTTCTTTCATCCCATTTTTTTTAAAATCACTTCTCCTAGATTATCCACAAATTCATCCAGAACTAAGAATGAGTGTATTGACTCCAGATAGAGCTCTCCTTTGCAGATGCTGTGAAGAAGAGCACCTTGTCATGGTCAGGATGAAACACCTGGATGAAACGCCCTCTGGGGAAAGAATCTTTCACCCCCCACTTGTCCACTTTGCCAGAATTCGAGCTAAAGCTGACTCACTAGATCTAGGAACTCCTGGGACATCTGAAACTTGGAAGAAGAGGATAATAAAGAAATGAGTCAGTTCCTACCAGCAGGGCAAGCTATACGTCTGGAGGACACTTGGTTTAGGAGTGATAAATTTCATTCATCTTTGGCCACCATCTGGCTGGACAGGTTCACTTCAGGGATATTCCTTCCAGCTCTCCTCTACAACTAAATACTCATTCCACCCCGGAGAACCTATGCCCAAGGGAGATTACATGAACAGCTCATGATCGCAGAGCAAATTAAGGTCAGAAGAAGAGCAAAGATTAGAGCATCAAGTCATCTCTCTGTCTAGCACTGAATCCTTGGAGTGGCTCCTAGCCAAGTCGCTCTGTGCTTAAGACTTTTAAAAATAAAGTGGTGATAGAATCAGCAAGAAAATTTCTATGATCCTCCTAACACTGAACATATGATTTTGCCTATACAGCCCTATTACCCTCTGCTGTTGAAAAGGTGAGTAAGGCACAGGAGCAGAATGACTCCTCACAGAAGCACCAAGGTTTAGCAAACTGCTCCTTCCTTCTTTCAAATACTGGCTTTTTCCTTCAGTAGCTGCTGCCGGAGCCAAGCAAACCAGCTTTGGGAAAGCGAGGGTGAAATCCAGACAGCTCAAATAGAAATATCAGAGTTTTTCAGAGGCTAAAAGGAATTTGATTAGTTTGCCCAATATTGCCGTTTCTGGACTTTTATATCCTGAGAGGGAACACCAAAATAACACGTCAAAGGCCGTTCACAACAAATTTCCTGCTTGCACCGGAGCAAGCAAGCTGGGAATCCCAGAGCTTTTGTGTGATCAGCAGCACTAATGTACCCGTCTCTCAGTGTTAGGGCTGATTAGAATCTCCAAGTCCTCAAAGTTTGGGAAAGACTGAAATCCTTGTCACCCTTGGATATGGCTCCTTAAGGCTTCTATTCTCCTTTTTGAACCCCAGCCTAATATTGCCCCAAAACCTCTGTCCTCTGCACTGCCCACCGCCTTCCACGTCCGTCCCATGAAACTCACTATTTCTGGAACAGCAAGAGCTGGGCAGGAATATCTTGTTAAGACATCTGTTGCAGTTTGAAAAGGGCTGATTCATCTCAGTTGAAATGCTTCACAGAAAGAGAGTCAGTCTGATGAATTTCTTTTATCGGGAAAAAAAAAATGAGACTAAGACAACCTGTTTTACCTTTTTATTCAAAGTCACTTTGTTATGAAATTTAAGCTGATTACAACAAAAACATTTTTTTTAAAAACGGAAAAGAGGTCAGACATAAAACACTTTGATATCATCAAAATGAGGTATCGCAGGCAACTTTTTTATTTTTTGTCAGCTCACAGAAGTCTTAGCGATTTTGACTTTTCATCCAGGACAAGGAATTTTAAGCCTGTATGTTTCTTTCCACGATGAGAAATCATTTCTTGCTCATTTCTAACAGAAAAACAGATCCAGCCTTTCAGTTTCTAGTTCGGCTTTGAACTGGGACTGAGAGTTAACTAGAGTGATCCAAAGTTGTTAAAAACCAAAAGAAAAGCTTTCATATTTCAGACTTCAATCTTTCTCTGCTCCCAGTGGCCAGAGAAAATGCCATTAGCCTTGGAGGTACTTTCAGTAAATAAAGAAAAGGGGGGAAAAAAAAAAAAGAAAAAAATAAAACCAGACAGACAAGAGAATAGTCTTTATCCTTTATTTTTCTCTCATATATATATGATAAACCATTTTCTCAAAGGCGTGAAAGTGTCTCACTTCAGCCCACAGAGTCAAGGGAGTCTGAGGTTTCAAAGTCGCGTTTTGAAAGGGACGGGTGGCTTTAAAGCCCATCTCAAATGCAGTTTGGTAATACGGGGCAGCTGACACGGGTTCCCTGCAGAGATCCCTTCAGCTCTTCCTCGGATCGTGTGAGGGTCTGAGGGAAAACAGCGCAACTCGGCGCCGGCTGCAAATCTCAGACACTATTTGCACATCAATACCCAGAAGAAGGGGACAAATGCTTGCTTATCACATCTCCCAGGCTTTGATTTTCTTGCTACTTAGCTATTATTTGAAAGTATTTAGGTGGGGGAGTTGTTGGAGGGAGGTGGGTAGATCCCAGGGTCATCAGTGCTGCCCCTCGCCTGAGGGATCAGGGATTTGAGGAACACAGTGGTGACTTTTGCTTTTATAAAGCCGGAGCTGCTGCTGATATTTTTGCTTGTCGCTTTGCCTTCGAGACCACAGTGACAGAACTGGGAGCTCTACAGAAGCTGCTGTGGTATGGAAGTTTATTTGGAAAGAGGCTATTTTGAGAAGTGTCGCTCATAAACAAAGTCATGAGAGGAGTTCGCATTTGGGTCTCTAAATTTCTTGTGGAGAGGTGAATCAGTGCACGCAGGAAAAGCTGACCTTTCACTTTGTGCTTTCCTACCTCCCTGCCCCAAGGTGGGGCCAGTTAAGGCTTCTCCATAGAGATTTCTTTAACATAGTCTCTTAGGGCAGTAGGGGTCCGTTTGTTTCCAAACTGGTACCTGCTAAACACACACACACACCCCAAAAAAACCCCAATCCCCCAAACCAGCAACAAACCCAAGGCATGAATCAGCAGCCGGGTTAGACTCTCAGAAAATGCCCCGTTTATTTCAGGATAAAGGATGTGTGCCCACAGGATCAGCCTCAGGACCAGCACTCCAGCCAACCTGAAAACAATTGCTTCCAGCCTGGTGACTCCCACCCCAGCTCTCTGCCTCTCCCTATGAGGAAACTCTCCAACTTCAACCTACTCCATGAGACTACTTGGACACTCGTGTGATTTGGAGTGACCACATCTCAAATTTCTTCAGGACTGAACCACTAATGGACTTGCGATGACAGCACATATTTTTAAAATCAGTTTTACATTTCTGCCAGTCACGCTATCCATTTGAATGGCAATCTGGAAAGTACGTTCCTCTTGGGGAAGTATATCCTCCAGGACTATTCTCCTAAACCATCTGGTGCCTAATGTCTGCCTTGATATGTAATGAAATGCAATTCCAGGAGGGATGGGAGCACATTTGGGACCTAAGACATAATGAGGGTGAGGACTATGGCGAGGGCAAGGATGAGGATGATGCCAGGGCAAGGACGATGCGAGGGCCAGGGTGAGGGCAAGGGTGAGGCAGAGCAGGGCAGGGCCAGGGCAGGGCAAGGCAAGGATGCTGTGTAACCAGCCTGAGAGAAGCCCTCTTCTGCATGTCAAGAGAAGGTCGTAGTCACCCCACTTTGTGCCATGATGCATGGAGGAAAGGAGAGGGTGTCGAGGTCTGCATCTTGTGTCGGAGGAGCTCTGTGAAACATCCCCACAAGAGAAACATAACAAGATAGTTTGGGTGCTTCCAAATAAATGGCTCCCAGGGTGAGGCATCTGCTTCTGGCTTTCTCCACTGAGTTCCTTAAAATGCTGGCAACACAGTATTCAGATTTGAAGTCACTGGGAGTTTTGCAACCAAAAGTTGAGTACAGTGTGGGATTTCACCCTTTCTGAGAAACTATTTGCAATCAGCAGCCATTGCAGCGGCGAGGAGAGCACGAGGCAGGAGGGAAACCACAGAGCGTGCTTGCTCAGTGGTGCAGGAAGTCAGTTAATGGCACTGCTGTTTTTGCTGGTTAAAAAGCAGATTCACTTTTAGCGAGCCGCCTCCAGAAACCCAGCACTGGCAGTCTCACCAGATTCCATTTTGGGTGGAAGAAGCAACACAACTTCTCCTCCAAAAGGAAAGATGCAGAAAAAACATCTCAGGAAGAGCACAACAGTGCTACTGTAATTGTCAGAAAAGAGACGCTTATTATTACCGTTATGGCAAAGGTTCCACTGAAAATTAGGCTAGTCTCAGTGGTTGATGCTATTCACATTACAGAAGACATTCCCAACTTCCAAGGACACAGCTGCATGCAACTCTGAAACAACTAGGTCCAGTAATGTGACCATGGCCACTTGAGACATCAGTGGCAGAGAGAGGATGGCTCTGTCCCACTACAGCCATGTACTAATTGCATCCACCTCTTTCTTTTTCTTGCTACGGAGTGCAAGCCTTGATAATAGAGCTGCTGCAAAACACTGCTGATTTTGAGCCCTCAGGGAGTCACAGCCCGGTTCATGAATAAAGGCAACTGCGCAGGAGCAAGGCAGCTCTGGTGCTAGCGATGCTCCCGCACTGCGGTGCTCGGGTGGCGTTTCTGCAGATATTTACAGTTCCACTCCTAGGGAGTCTAATAGTCCCATCTGGAAACATCAGAGCTCAGAGGGGGCTAGAAGTGGTTGTGGCAATTCCAAGCAGCAGGAGATGGATGTATGGGGTTTCATAAAAGCCATTGCAAGGATATGACACAGACAGACCTCATCTGTCCTTGGATCAGAAACAGGGAGAGGACGCAGCGTGGCTCCTGAGAGAGCACACAAGTATGGAGAGGCTGCACTGTGCTTGGGGCACAGGGAGTTGGCGTGCATCTCCTCTGCACATGTGCGTACACGTCCCTGTGTGTACGCAGAACACCCCAGGCAGAGCAGCTGCATCTGATCTTCCTGAGTCCCCCAAGGCTCCTAGACTGGAAATGGCCTGGACGGCTTAGAATCACAGAAAGGGTTAGGTTGGAAGGGACCTTACAGGTCATCTAGTCCCACGCCCCTGCCCTGGGCA
>RSEF01000017.1:3803042-3817911 GCA_003993805.1 Himantopus leucocephalus
GGCTCCAGCCCTCGCAGCATCTCCGGGGCCTCCTCTGGTCCTGGTCCAACAGGTCCGCGTCCTCCTGATGTTGGGGGCTCCAGAACTGGACACAGTCTTCTTTTTACCAGGCATGTTCAGCTTTAGGGAACAGGCTTGGGCTTGGAAATCGCTAGTGCAGCAATGCACTAGAGGCACCGCCGGGCTCGCCTGCCTGCTGCTGGTGCCAGGGGAGGCGGAGGGTGGGTGCCCGGCTGCTGCTCTGGGCTCCCTGGGGCCTTGAGACTGTGCTGTCAGCCTTTGGCAGGGGTGCAGGAATGGGACGGCAACACTTTCACCGCTTTGCTAGTCTCCTCTGTAAGGTCATTGTTTAGGCTCAGGGTGACCCTTGCTACACCGATCAAGTATTTCACAACCCTGACAAGCAAGAACTTCTCTGTCAGCAGCCTCCCCCATGATCTCCAGGAGCACCTGCGCAAACATGCAGCTGTACATCCTCGTTATGCACAAGTGGATACCTCCAGGCACATTTAAGAGACAGTCGTGACTGTTTAACTCCACCAGCCCACACCCACCGAGATCCACAGCCCCATCCATGTCTCATAGCATCACACCGCATCTGGAGCACACAATGGTCACTGGAAACCACATGTGCATACCACAGCACAAAAATGGCTTCTTTCCACATAAGCAGCTAGATCTCACCTTCTCTGTGACATGCCAGACCAGGTCAAACTCCCAGTCACCCTCTGAGGAGTCAGGATGACTATCATGCACCATTTGTAAGGTTTTGCTGGAATGGGTGGAAAAAGGGAAAGCAAACTCGTTGCAGAATGACGGATATCGCAAGATGCCGGTTTTATCATCCGTGTCAGAGACTGTCTAGTCCTCGCTGCTGTGCAGAGAACCACCGCTGGTGGCGGCTCTGTCAGGGCTTTCTTGCACAAAATACCGCAGCAACCTGTAAAGCGGGAGCGTTCCCCAGGGCTGGGCACCGTCGCTCGCAGCTCCCAGTCCCGCGGAACAGGCTTGGGCTTTCCGTGTTTCAGGAGCATCTCAAGACAGGTTTGAGCTGAGAAATTCTACCACCCTCTCATGGCTTTATTTTGTCTTGCAATCAGTCCAATCCGAAGCCAAATCGTGATTAATAAAGGGAAAGGCGATGAAGGTGGCCTTCGCTTTTGGGCAGCGATGGGGAGCGCCCTGGTGTGCCTGCTTAGAAGAAAGGAGCAGCCGCGCTTCCCAGAGAGCAAACTGCCAGTGTTCATTTGGGATGAGACGGCCAGGCAAAGCACTGCCAAACAGACTCCAGGTGGTCACAACTCCACCACGGTCCCCCAGAAAGTTGCTCTTCCTGGGCCCTTGCCGTGTGCCTTCAGGGAGCAGAGGTAGGACCACCGGCACAGGCTGGGGGGACAGGGCTCTGCCTTCCACCCCCCCTGTCATGCTTCGGTTTCCCCATGCTGTTGTTACCAGCCGAGGACGTTGCGAAGGTGAATGCGTTATCAGCTGAGAAGGGTTCTCAGCTCCTTGGAGGGANAAAAAAAAAAAAAAAAAAAAATAAAGAACACAAAAATAGTATTCTTATGAGCAAAGCGCAAGAGGTCATGCTGTTCTGGGCAGGAAAACGGAGCAGAGCAGGAGCTGGCACAGTGTATCTGTGTTTGGGATGCAGCACCAGGGATGGGAACTCAGCAGCATCCTTCCCTGGCAAGAGCAGGTAGGTCGGAGCTCCCGCAGGTGGAAAGTCGCAGGGCTATGGGACTAACGGCCAAGGGAAGCAGCCTGGCGGTGTGGCCCACGTGGACAGAAGTGATAGACTCTTACAGCTCATCTGCCTCGCAAAGGGCTGTCGGGAGAGCAGTGCTGCTAACCCCGTCTAGCAGGGACACAAAACCTGGCAAAAACAGAGCTTCTTTTGGTGAAACGCATGATGCATCACCTCTCCCCTGTGTGAAAGCAGTAAGAGTGGCTTTCTCTCCTTCCAGCTGCCAGGGCTGGTTCTTGCCTTCCCCCATCCCCGTAGTCCGGCACCTCCAGCCCATTCCAGAACTGGCAGGACACCCGTCCCTTGTCCCTCTTGCAGAGCACCTACCTGCCAGCCCCTGAGCGTCCTCAGCAGGAGGAGCTGGATGCATCCAAGATCAGTCGTGCTATGAAGCAGCTCAGCTTCTGTGCTTGGACGGTGAACTTGGGACACTTGGAAACCTTACTGCTCTTTCTGCCACCCAAAGCACTCAGCTGGAAAGGGCTGCAGATTTTGTGACAGCAAAGAACAGAGTGTGGAGAGCCAGCCCGTGCTAGCAGAGCTGAATTGTTATTATCAGGAGGTGGTTTGCTCCCTTCCAACACCAGTTTTGTTCACCAGGCTGTGCCAGAAGCAAACGGGAGCAATCCCGCAGGGAAACCCACAGCCCCACACTGCCATGTCGGTCGGTCTGAAAAGCACTCGGGACTTGTGGGTTTTGATGTTTCTTGATGCAAAATAAAATGGGGAAAAAAAAAAAAGTGTCAGCAAATTGGAGGGGCTCCAGGAAAAGGAGATAAAGATGATTAAGGGTTTAGAAGGATTGACCTATGAGGAAAGATTAAAGGAACTAATTATGTACAGCTCAGATAAAGGATGAGTAAAGAGGTGATTTAATAACGGCCTGCAAATACTCAGGAAGGTGTCAACAGTAAGGAAGGGGGAGGAATTATTTAGAGTCCTTCACTGAGGAACAACACAAGTGATGGAATGAAAGGGGAAGGTGACATGGGACATCGGCACAATGCGGGCAAAACCAGAGATTTCTTTAGGGAGCAGCAAGTGAGTTAGGAGCACAAATCCTCTGGAAGCGCTCTGGCCTTCCATCCCTGAGCGATCTAAGAATGCATTTTCAAAGGTGTTTAGGTGCTTAAAGGTGCAGGGAAGTGCTTTAATAAGATTTTCAGATGCATCTAAGCAGGTTAGGCAACAGATTTCAATATGCCAATGGGAGTTAGGCACTTAAATAGTTTCATCAGTTCCATCAGTTGCTTACTTGTCTTTGCACAAAACAACCTGGAGGTCTGGCTCTGGGACTCCTCAGAAATCGTCCAGTTGCAGAAGATTAGAACTGAATCCCAAGCTGCCGGAGCAGTGTAAAAGTGGACCGGCTGATGTGCGGGAGGACGTTGTGTAGGAACCCATCTTGCCTTGTCAGGGCATTGTGCATTGATCTGCACAGTCGATTTGAAAGTCAATGAGCTTTAGAGTCCCAGGCCTATTAAAATAAAAGTTTAAAAATGCCTTTGGCACTTAGGCACCTTGGTCAGTTAGGTAGGTCTTTGCTGCAGAGCGACCGTGGGTTATCAGTGCCCAAGGTGAACACAGTCACAGTGAAAAAGCCCACCCAAAGCTGCATGTTCTCCCTTGTGTTCGCTTGTCAGCGGGTGCCCAGGGAAACATGCCCCGCATTTCTCTGTGCTGCAATTAAGTCACCCGCTGTTTTCCTGGGGACAGGGGACACCCTTCCCCAGTAAGTGGTAGGAGTAATCAACTGGATGGAGGCGGGGTGGGAAGGCATTAAAGGAGAAGCAGCATTGACAATGTAAATTGGAAGTTAAGAGGTTGCTAGGATGAAAGCCCAACCAGAGTTTCCAGCCAAAAGCACTATGGAACTGTGGGGAGGAAATGGCAAGTGTGGACTTAGGAGGGGATTACTGACCTGAAAGCTGTCTTCCCAGTGCCCCATGCAGACATTACTGAAGACTTCAAGACCACCAATCCGCTCTCCAAGGAGCTCAGCCCAGAATGCCTACTTGGTGGGGCTCTCCAGTGTCATGCATGGAGCTTCACCATTGCGCTCACTTGGCTTACTGCACCTACCTAGGCTCTCTTGGACAGCAAAGTCTCGGAGGAGGTTACTGCCTTCCCACCAAACACCCTCCAGCTTGTTGGTGGGAACTTGAACCCTGCACTGGAGATGGTCACGGTGAACTCACATCTCTGCCCCAAGCCCTGGAGCACAAAGAGTTGTGAAGTGCACTTGCTTTCTCACTGTTCCCAAATACACATGCAAATANAAAAAAAAAAAAAAAAAGAAAAAGGAAAAAAATCCAGACTCGCCAAAGTGTGAGCTTACCCAATACCCAGACATTTGACTGTCACAGCTATCGCAGCTGCAAGTTTAGATTCTGTATGAGAATTTTGAACACAGTAATAATAGAAGGCAAGGTGAGAGGAGAGAGGTTGTGACTCGTTCTTGTTATCGCCCTGAAGGGTTTTTCAGGGCAAATATTCTAGAGACAGTTTTCATTAAACCACAAACTTGTCAATTTAGCCTAAAATATATATATGTATTTTCAAGTAATTGCTTGAAAAACAGGGAAATATTTGAAAGGCTGGTTTAACCCTTTCGCAGCACTTGAGTCCACTTGAAATGATATGAAAGAGGAAAGTTAAATACAAAGATAAATGCATAAATGGCCAGAGTTGCTATGGAAATGTAAGAGCATGGAAATTGAAAGTCAATAGAGGACTAACTTACTGTTCAATTTTAAAAATAGTCTTTCTATACAGAAATGGAACATTTTTCAAATCTCTGTTGGCCTGTATTATACAAAATGGGAAGCGGTTTTGTGGCTGGGTACATCTATTTAATGCTGCATGCTCCATCTGCAAACCGTATGGTCAATGGGACGTACTAAGTGGGACCTTTTTCTCAGGTTAATGCTAATCTCCATCACAGCTACAGAGCCCTGGTGCTAAATGTCAGCCATGAAAAGCACAGGTATGTGGGATATAATGACAAATAATTTGTAGGGATTTCAGGTCAGGCTTGTTTATTTTTTTAACAGTTTTTCCAAGGAAACAAGGCTTATCTGATTGGGCTAGCTGGCCCACAGGCCTAAGAGCTTTCTAAACCTGCTGGCCTGCAATCACATTTGATGGAAGGAGAGACATCCCAGAGGAATAAAGTTCTAACAAGCTTTATAAGGGAGCATATACTCAAATCGGCACTTCTTCCCACCGCCCCTCCGCTTCCCATCCCACTCCCAGGATGTGATATGAGTTCAGCCACACTATCAGACACCAGAGAACCCACATGGGAGGCGACGGTAGGAAACCAGGCTTCCTATGTTCCACTGCTTGAAAAGCGACTTGTTTTATTAAGATAAATGTAATACACTTCTCTGGTTCCATTCAGAGAGGGAGAGCGAATTATGTTTGAACAGCGTAAAACCCCGTCCATGAGCAGCATATCAAGTGGAAAGTGGGGCTTTGCTTCAGACCGTCCACACTTATGCTCCCATTCCGTTACCACTGGGCTTTGTCGGTAGGTTTATTCACCTACAAAATGTCTGGTGCCATTTTGGCATTGGCAGCCCAAAATTCACAGCTAATCGTGTCCCACATCCCAAGGGCATGACTCTCCTAGCCCTTTTTTGGTCTTCTCTGCCCATTTGCAGTGGCTTTCCCCACCTCTTCCCCTGTGGTGCCCAGAAGCTGCAGGCAACCGACCCGCCACACAGCCCTGAACGGGAGAGCAGAGCATCACTGGGACATGCTCCTGCCCACGCTTCCCATGAAATGGGCCCCTGCGCCCCTCTCATGTGTCTGGACACGTATTCAAAGCACACGAGTCTCACACAGCAAGTTTCTGATGGCTGGAGGCATCTTGCTGACTTAGGTACAGCAAAGCTAAAAAAAGTTCAACAGACGCAGAAGATGCTGAAATTCAGCTTTCCAATGTGAAGAGCTGGCACGAGCTTCCGACTTGGCAAAATAATTCTGCCGCTTCCTTGTTTCTGAGCCACACTCCCCAAGCCCAGCTCCGTCCTCTTCTGCGAGGGGTTTGAAAGAAATCCACGGCACCAGCAGCGTTCTCACCAGCCCCGTCTCCCAGCCCGTTAAAAAAAAAAAAAAAGGCTTTTAAAAATAGTTACGTGCTGCTGGGCGGGATTTTCTTCTGCAGGTGCTGTGCAATATAGAGCGAGATGAGATTCTAATCATAGCTCCTTCGCCGAGGGAAGGGTTCAGAGTTTAGCTGTGCGGCAGCAGCCTCATTTTCACAGCAATATCGTTATATTCTCTGGGTGTCAGGGGGACACATATTGCTGTCATTTCACCGCGCTGTGTTTGGGTATCAGATGCAAAGAGCAGCAATGAAGCACGCAGCTATCACCACTCCATCGCACTATGCCGGAGGAGGGCAGCCTGTTCGGTGGCCCGGTGCATCTGCTCCGAGCTCAGCTCACCGAGGAGCTCTGGGTCAGCTCATCCCACGGGGCAGATGGTCCCTGGCCTGGTGGGTGCCCTCCCCGCCTGCTAGAGAGGTTGGGAGAGAGGGGTCCCCATCCAAAGAGGGGCTGGGCAGAGAAACAGGGACTCAAGGCTGCATTTCCCCAGCACACACACATCCCACCATGTGTCATACGCTCACTGACACGGCTCTGTGCTCACCGCTGAGGACTCTCTCTTCCCCACAACAGCCTCACGCTGGCCCGTTAAAAATTCCCCGCACCGTAAGACAAATGGTTTTCCCCCAAGTTAGTCGAAACCACCAAAATTTCCCTTACAGTCAATTGCCACCACCCTGCTCAAGGGTGTACAACCTGCTCGGCATGTGAGTGCTGGTTTTCTCTAGCTGGCCATCTCCCCAGGCTGCCAGCAGACGCTGCCGCTGACTGGGCTGTGCACCTTCTGCCAGGTCCCTTCACAGAAGAGCTGTCAGTCCCCAGGAGGAGGAGGTCCCTGCCAGAGCCTCAGCATCTGGATCTCTTCAATAGAGCAGACTGGAAGCCTCAAGACGTGGGGGGATTTCTGACAAGGTCTCCCAGCCTAGTCCGGCAAACATGTCCACCATCTGCTAAAGTTCACGTGACTGAAAGGCATGTGGGAATTGCATCACCGCCACACAGCACAGACAATAGCACCTTCTCCTTTTATTTGGCACCATCTCTACTGAGCTATGCCCACTGCCTTCTGCCAGCTCATACAATCAGAGCTGCCGTAGCTCTGTGACAGTGCTGTCGTCCCCATTTCTCCATTGCTGTGCTTTCAGAAGTTTGAGTCTAGCCGCTTACAAGGTCCTGGAGGGGCCAAAGGAACCACCAGTTTATATACAGTTAAAGAATGTTCTCTAAATGGAGGTCCAAGCCAAACCACTGCTCCAAGGACTCTCACCACCATGAACAGATCCTGGGAAAGATGAAGAAGGGATGGACTTTGGCCCAGCATTCGTCTCCTCTGGTTGGTTTACCTGTTGTTCCTTGCTCTCCAATGTATAGTTCCTTCCTATGCCCCGATTTTATGAGGATGTTCCACTTCTAGCCTGTTGCTGCAATATTAAAGTAGCAAGACTCTATGTTTTCCTTTAAGGACATGGAATGAGCAGGAATCAGCCTGGGTGCGCTCAATGCAACAGCCTGGCATGACTTAGGGAAGGATGTGAGCTTTTTGGGGTGTCTGGGCCCATTCCAGCTCAATCCTGAGCTGGTTAACTGGGTCCCCAACCTGGAGCATCTCTCCAGCCCTCACCTGCCCTGGGGTCCTGGCAAACCTGCCCAGGCTCAGATGTGCCTGCTCGCTGCAGGATCCTATAGAAAAGTCTGCTAAAATCATGGTGAGAGAAGTGACATTTGTCACCTGGACCGGAGCAGCCACCACCTCATCCTTGAGGGGAAGTTTTCAGAAGCAGAGATTACTGCTACATATCTATACCTTCACGTCACCCACACCCTACCCACAGCCAGAAAACCATAGATGACAGCAAAGTCATCCCAGCGTGACCACGTTGCTGTGACATACCCTCAAACGCACAATTCCACATGCACAGATGTTTCATCAGGTGCATGACAGGGCGAGCAAACCCCGTCTCGGAGCTCTTCTGTGGTTACTGGCAGCAAAGCTATTAAGCCCCCTTTGCAGCCCCATATGCATTCACTTCATGCATTTAATCCTGACAGCCCTAGTAAATTCCTCCTGAAAAGAAAAGAAAAGCCTTGTTTCCCCTCCCCCTGAGCTACCGCTTCTTGTTAAATGTCATTAAAAGCAGAACCCACAATAACATCAGTCCTTGCTGAAGGTTGAAACCACCTTGACTGTAATCCTGGTGTGGCACTGGATGGGGAAAAAAAAAAAAGGCAGAAAACCAGATACTTCCTTCCACTTCTCTGTCAGCTCCACTTTGCATCAAAATCTCCTTTGTATGTCATACAGTTATTAAAGTTGCGGATTGCGGCTCGGAGAGAGTGTGTGTGTGTGTGTGTGTGTGAACGCGTGTGTGTCTGTGCCTGTGTCTCAGAAACTGGGTCACCCGGGGAGCGCTCCGTGAAAACTCTGCCCTGACAAATCCAGGCTGGCAAGACTCAAAGATACCCCTTATAATGCTTTTCTGCCTCCCATCATGCTTTGAAAGGAGCAAATAATACTACTTTCTGCTGTATTTTTGTATCTTTTATTCAGCAGCTTCCTGAGGTAAATAACCTCCGGCAGGCAAATCTAAGGGGATGCTCCTATCTCGCTCGCTGTCTGCTCACACCGAAATCATGATATACTTTGCTTTCATGAAGCTCTTTATAAAACATTCCCTTTTTTTTTGCCAAGAGAAGCAGCTATCAAGGAGGGCAAGCAACTCCCCAGATTTGGCTCAGGCTCCAGTCCCAGCATCTCGTCATCCTTCTCTCCCCCCTCGCAGCCCCGGGGATGCCGGGAGGGCACATCCCCAGCGCCCGGGGGACCTCCGTGGGCATCTCCCCGTTCGGAGCAGAGGGCTGCTCTCCAGCCGTGGCCCGTTCCAGCAGGCAAGCATCCTTTTCTTGCCACCGGGGCTCTGAATATCACAGCTCAGGCGGTTTCTGTCTGAGGCTGAGGGGCGAATCCTGTCACCCACCTGCCTTCAGTGGGGCAGGGAGAGGTGGGGGAAAACCGGCGGAGCGTGGAGCGGGGCTGGGCCAGCTCAGCACCGCGCAAGACACGGGCTGCGAGAGGGGGCAAGCGGCAGGGAACTGAAACTTGCTGACTGTGCAGGCCAGAAAGACGTGGGCCACAGTCTCGGGAGGAGCAGAGAGAGGGGAAAGCTGTGGGTTTTCTTATTAACAGATTATTTTAATACTTAAAGCATCAGTGAAGGGATGGCAGAAAGAAATACCTCAGCAGGGAGGGCTTTACTGTTAAGGCAGAATTGCAAAGAGGGTCCTGTGGGTGAAACACTGTCAGTGCACTCATTTCCCTTAAAGAAAGCAAAACTTAAGTGATCGTGAGCAGGACCAGTGATAGGAAAAGGGGCTGGAAAGATCTGACTTCAGACACGCATTTACTGGCATGGGGGAGAGCTGTAGAGAAGGATTGCAAAACCCCAATATGGGGGAAAGGGAGTTGAGGAACAGAAAGCGCAGCTTTCACGGGCTCTGGTCCAGACTCCACCTACCTCGTCGTGCTTCACTGAGTAAATCACAGTCTGCGGGGTTGTGATCCCCATTTTCCCAACAGAGAAAACGAGGCCAGGCAAAGGCAACAGGCGGCATTTCTCATCTGAGAGGGCTCAGTAGCATCCGAAGGCAGGCAGGGATGGTAGCGTGCCCTTCCCAGCAGAATACACTGCTCGGAGAAGCAAACAGAGGGATCGCACCCCGGGAGCAGGGGAGGGGGCATGGGCTCCCGCCACATCCATCGCTCAGACGAGCGACTTTCAGGCATCACCTTGCGAATCCCACAGCGCGGGAGCTGAACCACTGCAGAGCATCCCAGTGCGGCCACATCAGGCCAGTTAGGGTTTGTTTTGGGTTACTAAAGAGAAGTGCTCACCCAGGAGCCTCTGGTGGATACCTTAAACTGGACCATCAGACTGTAGGGTGAGGGGACATGGGAGAACAGTCTCCTCAAGCCCACTCGTGTCCTCTGGCTAATGTATGCAGCGGTGAGTTTAGGGTGAGTTTAGGGGATCTAAGGAGAATGAATTGTCAGAGCATTGGAAGCAAGCGATGGCAGGGGAATTACTGCTAATCCTTCCTGCCGGCCAAAACACTCCGAAGGATTTAAAGACTGTTTAAAAAATGTAAAAAAAAAAGACACCCCTCCCTTCTTTCATGCATTTTGGGTTGGTCACTGGCTGCTGGCTGGGAGGTGAAAGAAAGTAAAGAGAAACTTTGAGGAGAGGGAAAGGATGAGAGAGGGGGAGAAGAAAAGACAAAGACTGGAGATTAGATCTGGAGAAAAGTCTATCTTACCCTCTCTGGGAGTGTAGGCTGCAATTAAATCTCTTTTGCCTAACAATACCCCATTGTTATTTGCATAGTGCTCAAGATGTGGCGATAAGGGAGGAAGGAGCTGCAGGCAGGGGAGGCTGCAGTCGTTCTCTTCTCCCTGCGCTGCCGGCAGCGTTTGAAATCCTCTGGCTGGAGGGATGAGGGACCCGAGCCCTAGAGGAGGGGGTGACCCTTTGCTTCAGCTGAGGATCTGCCCCACCACCAGTAATGAATGCTTTTTGAGTAGCTCTGGTTTTGGAAGTGTGAGGGCCGTATACCCTCTCCCCGCCCCCCATCTGATTTGTAGATGTGGTCAAGACTTTACTTTCATGGCCCTTTCAAGCCTCTCCTCAATGCTTCTCTTGGTGCACCGCCTCAGCTGCGGTTCAGCGAAGGATGCTGTTGAAGAAGGGGTACAGCAGGGTGCTGCGGGGTCCCTAAAGCCTTTTGGGAAGCGGAGCCCCTGCTTTGTCCACCAGCTCAGAGCACGGACCCCTGTGTGAGAGGGGGGCTCCGGCAGGCCAGGAGGAAGGGGGTACGTGCTGTCGATGGGAGAGCTTAGTTACAGGGGTTAGATATGGCAAGCAGATGTCTGTTGCCTTGACTGTCTCTCCTCCCACGTCCTGTAATTGGGAATGACTATAGGCAGAGTGAAGAATATCAAATTGTGACCCAGAGGATTTTTTTGTATGCACTGGGTCACTCCCTCTATACATTGGGTAGCTGGGCAGGCACAAAGGGAGATGTGGAATGGGTTGCCTTTGCCCTCCAGGGCTGTGGCCCCGCAGAGATGCTGAAGCGCTTTCCTTCCAGTCACCTGCCCCAGCGGGAGCTCCAGGGGCTGCCAGGCCGCCACTGTCACCGCCAGAACAAGGCTTGGTACCCACGGGATGCTCATTTCCATCCCTCCCACACAGACCCAGGTCTTAAACCAACACCTTCTCTGCAGCGTGGGCCACATTGCAAGGACAGGAGACTTACTAATACCATTCCTAAAGCTGAAGTGGCCCAAAGATGTATTTTGGGCAGTTGGTAAATACAGATGTGCAGACGTTTCATTTGCTAAAAGGGGAAGCTGTGGGGGGACGCAATGCAAGGGAATATTAAGGGAAGTGCCATCATGCTTCTCTGATAGGACATCCAGTGACAATAATAGCTAAAATCACACTTTTTGCAGACTGAGGTCATGGAGAGCATTGCAGAATGGGTTTAAGGTCCCCTAATGAACGCAAGATGACACGTACATAACAGACTTCAAGGCCAGAGTTTCATCTCTGTTTAAATATATTGAAACAGTGACTCAGGCCCTCTCCTCCACATGGGTAGGAAGAGGACTAACGGGGGTAGTGAATGCTAGCCCAGCCTGAGCCAGCCTCCGGGAACTGCCCATGCTGGGGAGACATGGAGAGGAACACGCAAAGCACCATTTTCATTCAAGATGCCTCAGAATGACAATTTGAGAGGGCAAACCAGACTCTCCCAGCAAGGAAGCACCAAGGTGAGAACCTTACAGGTCCCCCGTCTGGGGTCTCCCCAGCAGAACTTGCTGAACAGAGCAGAATTACCTCCTCCTTCTCAGGAGTGATGGAAAACACACCACTGCTGCCTTAGTTGCTCTCTGAGCAGGCACCGGTATGCAAAACCCTCATTTAAGAGCAACTTCTTGGAGATACTGATTTCAAAACATTTTCCTACCACCATTATGCAAAAAGGCAGCACTTACAGACTCATCACAAACCTCCTGCCTTCTAGGTGCTCTGGGCTGCCAGTGCTGGACGCCCCGGGACCAAGCCACCTCCAGCAGCTGAGACCCACCCAGCTGCGAAATGGTGGCCACTTTCCCTGAGATCCTGCGCCAATCTCTTCCCTATTCTTTTTATTCTTTTTTTCCTCGATTTTCAGGGCTCTTAACAGAGCTGTCCTCAATTATGCAATGTTTCTCTCTCTGCTCACAGCAGAGCAGGGAGGTCCACGCTGGCGGATTATTGACTTTGCCCTCTACATGACCTTGAAGCTAAGGAAGGTTAGCGCTGCTGGCGGATGGGCTCTTCTTCTGCAAATCATGCTTTGCTGTCATTTGTCCCAATTCTCAGCCTGAGCCGTGATGGCAAAGAACAACTTGTTAAGGAATTGCTTCTTTCCTACCACGTTCAATTGCTCTCAGTCTCAGGCAGTTCGTATTGATTGACTGCACCTACTCAGGATGTTTTGCAAAAGGCACTTAGTGAAATTCATTCTGGGGACTCTTCAGCATTTTTTACTGCCCGAACTACCTGTGTGACACAGCCAGGGGAAGGTTGAACTTTCAGGGTAAGAGCCGTCATAGAAGTGGAATTTCCATTTTGACAAAAGTCCTACTCATCAGCAGGGTACGACAACGAAAAATCGTGAGTTTTCCCACAAAATTAAATTTGTGTTTTTTAATTTGGGTAGGTGGAAAGATTTTTGCATTTTGGTTTTGTTTTGGGAGGCTAGTCAGATTACATAAATAGAAAGAAATTTCAAAATGAAAAGGTAATCTGAGAAAGAACAGCATAAGCCTAACCCGACATTTTTTTAAACGGTGTTGTGGAGCAATTTAACTTTTATTTGAAATCCTTTTTTCCAACCCCTCCAAAACATTGCAAAAATCACTGCTTCCATGCAAAGTGTCCGTTCCAAGATTACAACCCCATGCAATACTAAACCAGAAACNTTTTTTAAACGGTGTTGTGGAGCAATTTAACTTTTATTTGAAATTCTTTTTTCCAACCCCTCCAACACATTGCAAAAATTACTGCTTCCATGCAAAGTGTCTGTTCCAAGATTACAACCCCATGCAATACTAAACCAGAAACCTGCTATGACAATTTCTGTTCCGTAGATTCACTACGCTACCTCATTAAATTACATAAACCACCTACAAAATAGTATTTCCCAGAGGACAAACGCTCTTCCAGAAAAGTTTCAACCTGTTCCTGTCAAGTATCAGTCGGTCCAGAGAAACCAGCTGCTTTTTCTTGTTTTGTTGATTTTTTAACTGACGCTGGAAGTCTGTGCTAATACTTGGGGAGGCCAAGGGAGCATTCAGGCAGCGCTGTTCCTGCAGCCAGCCACATCCAGGCAGGCATCAATGCAAATGGCTTTAGTTTTCAGCTTTCACATAATGTCTCTGCTACGGTGTGGAGATCACAAATGCAATCATGCTAATGAGGGCTTGCTCCGTTCAGAGCCCTCTCTGCAAACCACATCTTGGCGATGATGCCGGCACATCATATGGGCTGCCTCTGAGACATCACCCTCTGCAACGCGAGTGAGACCGGAGCTTCATCCGCACTGGCATTTGGCATGGGTCAAATTAAGTACATAGTGAAATCAAGGCACATCCCCATTACAAATGGAATGAAATTAAATAGCTTGGATGCAACAGCCCTTTGGAGCTTCGTCTCCATCTGTTTTTATGACCTCAGTAAAATAGATGCTTTAATAACTGGAACGTGTTCAGCTATTTACATGAGAGATGAATGCAGACCTGCATGGATGTCTCGTTGGCTGCTCATTTATTCACCCAAACAAGTAAATAATACCAAAGCTACCTGCTACACAGTGAACATTTCCAAACAACAACGCATGCCAACATGCTTGGAGACATGAGAACATTCAGAGTTTTCCTTTGGAAACTCGATTTCTGTAACAAAGGCAAATATGTGTGTGTGTTTCTGTTTGAACCACAATATTTACAGTATTGGGAAAAGTTGTTTCGAGCCTTCCAAAAACAAATCTATGTTTTCTCTGCTGGGTAAATGGTGAAAATATAATTGTTCACACAGTCTTTTCCCTCCTAGACTCATAAACCGCAAAGTATGGCAGACAGGCACTGCCAGGGCAGGTTAATGACCCCTCAGGGAGGGCTGGGAGCCGCTCACCCAGCAGAGGATGGACGTTTACAGCACACGGCTGTGCCTGGCACCCTGGTCCCATCAAGGGGTGTTCGTGTCACCAGCCAGCCTGTCCTGAGCCTTCTTGTGCCACACAGCAAAAAAAAAAAAAAGTAAAATATCCCAGTTCTGTTGCTGAAGGTCTCAGTAATAAACCAGCTTGTGCCTTCAAAGCACCAACTACTGCCGAGGCCAAGTGAAATCTATATGCACGGAGGGAAGCAGGAGCCATAGCGACTGTGGGGCTTGCAGAGGATGAACCTCTTCCAAACACTCTTGCTTTGTGAATGCCCCAGCCTCCAGTCTGCCTCACTGCACCGCCTCGCTGCCCTCACCCCTTCCAGAAGCTATGATGGGTTTTGTGCTTTCTCTCAGGCAGTAAGAAGTCCTGGGGCAGCTCACGTATCCATCTCTGCTGAGGAGACTCTGAATAGGAAGAGAACAAGTGACTGGTTTCTTTTTAAATCGTACAGGTGGGAGCCTCAGCATCACCTCAGTTCTCCTCCTAAAGTTGCTTTGATATTCAACAAACACACTTTTTAAACAATACTGTCCTAAACCCTTATTATAATGCCCACAACCACCTGCAGGCTTGCTGAAACTCATTATTATAATTACAATCAAGAATCATAAGACTCTGCTTTGTGCCAGAAATACATACACACTGAATTGTTTGTAGACGAGACGCAGAGAGAAAGAGTGAGGGAGAAATGCCACTTCGGTGCTGCTCCATTCAGGAGCAGGAACTCCCACCCCATTTA
>RSEF01000017.1:3818011-3885502 GCA_003993805.1 Himantopus leucocephalus
CTCGCTCAGCAAGTGAATGTAGCATTGAGCTCAGCTTCGTCTCATGGGTCACAAAAAAACTTAGAGAGGGCTGTGGGGTTTTTTGGTAGTGTTATCCCAATATACTACTGACACAGCGCGTACAGAGGGAACTGTGATTCAGCTTTTCCCAGCACAAGCCCTGAAACTAGCTCTCCCTTCTTTGCAAATAGTGTCTGATGTCAGTCTCACTTACCACCGGCTTCCACGGAGATGTCGCAGATGTCGCTNCACTTACCACCAGCTTCCACGGAGATGTCGCAGATGTCGCTGACTGGTGCTTAGAAAAGTGAGATGGATCAGGCCCTTTCTTCTGAATAAATATCAGATCTGATTCACCACTCAATTGCTTCTGTTTTATCTCCGTAGAACATCATTGATTATAGAAGGATTTGCAAGTTTAAAACTAGACTAATTCAGTGTTTAATCCCAACCAAAGCCTTCCGTAAATAGAGAGCAATACTCCAGCACTCTGCAATATTCGACACATCCATGGAGTGCTCTGTAACACGATTCAGTGGCATTTAGACTTCCCTTCCCTTCCCTTTATTTAGGGCAGTGCTGGGATACATTTGGTTTAGCTCACCCAGACTTCTCTCCTCTACCTTTTCTCCCTGCAAAATATCAGCATGCCCTCAGTGAAACAAAGACAAAATTCTCCCATCCAGTGACTGTCCTGTTCCAGGTAGCAGCCGAACCCTTGGAAAGGCTGACCACACATGTTGAGATGCCCACCAGGACCAGGGGCTGCCACAGCATGATGGGAGGAAGGAAGAGGAACTCAGCCTCATTGCTCGGTCCAAATATATTGAAAGCCCTTTTCAAGCCACGGGGTGAAGGCTTCTATAGCACCTTCCAACAATGAATTAAGGCTGATCCAGAGACTGGAAAAGCGTATTCTAGAATTGGCTGGCTGTAAACATCAAAACACTTTGCTCCAGCTCAATCTTGCTCATATAGGGCAGTCCCACACAGTATATCCAGAAACACTGGATGAGAAGCATTTCGAGCAAAGAAATAGCTTGATTTTAAAGGTATCAAGCATTTCTGAAGCTTCTTCTAGTCCCACTGACTTTTGGATACCATAAGAAAACCTCAAAGCACTCTCTCTCAAATGCTATCTAATCTGAATATAAATAAGAGTTCCAGGTGATGGAAATATTTAGGTTTTAAATATTTGGTCTTGGTCTAAAGAAAACTGAAATAAACACGTTGGGGAAATTTCCCACCAGTGGCAACCTCCCCCCCCCACCAATGACATAATTGCTCAGCTTCACTGAGTAGCTGCCACGCGGTCTGTGGCTGCAGGGCACCCCATTTCCTTCTGCAGGGTTTTTCCCCTGAGTCATGGTGCCTAAAGAGGCAGACCCAAGACTTTCAGGGTCCAAATATTGTTTCTGTTTGCCGCAGAGCCAAGAATCCTGTACCTTTGCTCTCCCCTGGAAAACCTGGGGTCCACTCAAAGCAACAGACCCTGAAGTTCCACTGGGTAAATGGCCCCAGGACCCAAATCCACTTTCAGAGCCAGATAAATGACCGTAAGAGCAGTCCATCTATTCACCGACCCACCAGACCTGCACGGATTGCTGGACCAGCTTTGGTTGACAGCTACGGACAAACATGGAGCTCAGGCATGGGCAGCTCTTCCAGCTGTTGTCACTCCTTAGCTTTCCAGTGCCCTTGAGAACGGGTAACCAGCAAGGCAGGTATTTCTGTAGTGCTTTTACAGTGCCTCCATCCACTTCCTCCAACTCTGAACAGCCACAGAAGAACCAACTTCTGAGCACCAGCCAACAGCCAAGGCCAAGGATGGGAGACAGGACAGAAGTGGTCTCTCTTTTTCTCACATGAGCTTTACCTCCTCGTGATTCCATTTTTTGCCTTCTAGCAGGACTCCTGTCAGCTGCCTCCAGAAGATGTGCTTGCTTATTTCCTTGTTTTTCCACTCCAGATAGGTATTCCTCCTCAGGTATCGGGACAGCCCCAGCCTCTGCCTCAGCAAGGCCTTATTCACTTCTTCTAGCACAATCATGATGATTCCAGCCTTTCCTTCTACAAGCTGCCAGGACTGGGCAATGTCAAACTCAAAGCTGCACCACTTGCTCTCCAGAAAGTCCGTAGAGATGACTGCAATGACATTTCTGCTACTCAGAAAACCTTCTTGGATGATGTTGGTGACAATAGGTACCCCTGGTAGGAAATCTCTGGAGTAAAGACAAAGCTGGAAGGGAGGTGTTCCTCCTTCTAAGGGTTCCACCAGCTCTTTCATCACCCATTCTTGGTCTTTGCTGGAGTGGATAACAAAGGCATCATAGGTGTTACCCCTTTCTGCAGAGTGTTTACACCCACTGAGCAGCACCAACGAGTAGTATAGCTGGAAGTAGTACTTGTAAATCAGGAAAAGGAAAACCGCTACAGCGACCAACATGATCACTGAGAATGACACTGTGCTAGCATTGAGTTGGCAGGAGGACAGATCAAAGCTTGACAGGCTCACGTTCTTCATGTATGCAGGCGTGTGGCATATCATCAGCTCCTTGTTCTGCAGTAGCTCCTGCTTTTCCTTGATCCATTTCAGAAAGTTCAGGTATACGCAAGAGCATTCAAACAGGTTCTGAGAGATGTCTAACAGGACCAGACTATCAGGCAGGATTTCCAGGGCTGAGTCCAACAGAACACTCAGCTGGTTGTTGCTGAAATCCAGGGCTGTGAGGGCTTGGAGAGGCTTGTAGACTATAGGATCAAAGCTCAGTAGCTTATTGTTGCTGATGTTTAGCTCTTTTAGTTCAGAGAGCGCATCAAATGTACTTCGATCCACCTGTACTAATTTGCAACTTGAAATATCCAAGGTGTGGAGGTGACTTAGGTTTTTGAAGTTGTTGGCCAATTTATTGTTCTCGAAGGAGTTGCCTGCCATCTTGAGCACTTGCAAAGAGTTCAAGCCACAAAATGTACACTGGGATTTAACATGAGTTCTGGTATGGGAAATATCGAGGTAAATGAGTTTATGAAGAGATAGAAAGACAGGGTAGGAGCCAGGACCAAATAACTTTGTGTGCTGGAAGTCCAAATATAACAAATTCTTCACATTAGTGAAATCTCCAGTCACTCTGATGTCAGAATTGAAGCTTAGGTTCAAGTGTTTCAAATTTGGACACTCGTGAAACTGAGGGGAACAGCAGCGAGTGAAGGAGAGGTGATTCTCACTCAAGTCTATGACCTCCAGGTTACTTAGACTCTCAAATTTCTGCTGGAAGCTATTGAGGTGTTTGCTCTTAGTAATACGAAGCACTCTCAGCTCCTTGAAAAGAGACAGCTTGACGGCAGGCACTTCCTTAAACTTGCATTTCTTGCATTCCAGCTGTTTCACTTGAGAGAACATAGGAACCTCTGACACCTCTTCAAGTTGGAGGTCCACCAACCGAATACTGGAGACGTTGCCTATGCAGTTAAAAAGAGTGTCTGTGTTATTCTCAAATTTCCTGAAACAGATTAAGACAAACTCTTGCATTTGTACCTGACACAGTCCACTCAAGAGTCCACTCTGAAAGCTTACCAGTCTTTGTCTGTCACTGAATTCTCCAACTATTAGCCTGTTGACCTGCAAACCAGTCAGGCCTTGAAGAGAAGTGTGCATCACAATGAAGTTCTCAAAAGAGGACCTTAGAACCAGCTCACCAAGGTGCATCTTCGCAAAGGACCCTGGCTCTATGTATTTTATATCGTTCAAGGAAAGCACCAGTGTGAGGTTGAGCCTGTTTGCTTCCCTCAGGGCATCAAGGTCTCCTTTGGAGATGTATGTGATCTTATTGGAGAGAAAGCTCAGGTGCCTGAGAGAGGTCAGGCTGGTGAAATACTTGGGAAGCTTCAATGAAGCAATACTGTTGTGGCCCAAATTCAGCTCCTGCAGGGTATGCAAGTGTCCAATGGGTAGGTCACTCAAAGAGGATATGTTGGTTTCCACCAATACGAGTTTCTTCAGAGATGTTAAGCCATAGAAGGCTGCTGTCCCCAGGTACTGGAGTGAATTGGCAGTTAAAATTAAGGTGGTCAGTTTATGAAGATCCTTAAAAGAGTTATCTTCTATTGTATGGAGGTGGCACCTGTTGGGCAGGAAAAGAGAATAAATGTGAATGAAACACTGCCCCTTTCATTACATGTTCACTAACATTACTGCACTTAGTGCTGATGCAACACTCTCAGGCTTCACCTCACACTGGGGTTTGGTTTGGCTTTACCGTGCCGGGCAGAGTCAGCACTCCCGAATGTGCAAAGGGAACCCTTCCACAGCAGACCTTCTCTCAGCTCCTCCTCCCTCTCTAAATCTGAAGTTCACTTGCAAAGCAAGAGACCTTGAGCCACGGTGAAGGTAAAAAATTCATGCAGGCAGCAGGAAAGAACAGTCCTCGCTTTCTGTTTAGGCCCTAGAAACATCGTAATGACCATCACCGATGGCAGAGCCAACCAGATACAGCACTCCCTTACACCTTGCACCCTCACAGCCTTCAGACTGTCGCCTCAGCCACCTCTGGGCAGCCCTGCTGGCACCAGCATGATGCAGCAGTGGCAAAGCTCACAACTCTCTCCGCAGTTTTGCTGATGATATCTGGGAGGGAGCAGACCCCTGGCCACGTGGGCTCTAAAGGAGAGAAGGAAGAGGGGAAAAAGAAGGTGGCCACCTAAAGATGGTTTCGTATGGAAAGATCCAGAATTTGAGACCCAAATCCATTCTGCAATTAATTCAGGAAAAATTAGTTTTACAATCCAGCCAGCGCCTTACAGCAAATCTGCTCTGCCACTCAGCCACTTCGGAGCTGTAACTGTGATGGGACTGAGTGACATTTTTCAGTGAAACAATTTACCCAGAGAAACTGTTGTCTCAAGTCAATGGAAATTATACATCAATTCAAATTTGCTAATAAGCCTCCCCCATCTCCTCCCCCAGATATGTGAGGAGAAGGGAAAAGAGAATATGTTGATATTTTAAAACAGCCTTTTAGAAAATGAATGTACCTTCATTTTATTTTTTTTTAAACTGTGATTAGAAAAACAGCTCACCCAAGATGTTCTACTTCAGAGTTTCTGTAACAGTGAAAAGTCTGACATTTTTCTTGTTCAGAGAGAAGTAAAACATCTTCCTCCTCTTTCTCACATCCCAGCCTACAAGATCAGACGGACAGACCCAGCTCTGCGCGGTGGCTCTGCACTCAGAAACTGGACTACAAGCTGCACACCACTTGACTGTGGGGGTGTGCAGAGAGACAGACGCGGGGATGAAGTCACAAGCCAAAAAAAAATGAACAGCCAAGACCAATAGACCCCAAAATAAGCAACCACGGAAGCCCAGCTGGTGGAGCAAGATTAACCAGTATCCACATAAAAGGGCCCATTACCTTGTAAGATCTAGAAGCTGCAGTTCAGGGACTGATGAAAAATAATTTGGCCCCAGTGATTTCAGATTGCCAAAACTGAGATCCAAGTTCTGGGTGGTGTTTGGGACTTCAGCAGGAACTCCAGAGACGTTCAGTCCCGTGCATCTGAAAGTTTTGTTAGGGATGACCTGTAACAGTGGCAGATCCAATCACGGTCAACATCTGCTCTTCATGAAGTGCCAGAAAATTACACTGTCAGGAAAGCAGGAGCAGAATGACTAACGTTGTAGTTAATTTCTAAATAAGCCGCCCTGAGTTTTAGGAAATAATCTTATATATCCTAAGCATCTTTCACATTTCTAATAGAACCAGTCCTACTCCCCAGGAACAGCTACATTTCTTGCTGACTGAAGCAGGTGCAAAACTGCAGGACAGTGTTCCTTGAGGCTACGGATGAACCAGCAGCAACCTTTGAGAGAGCCAGCAAAACAAACACACGGGGATGCATTGTGTGTCCAGGATCAGCACGCAGCTAAGTTCCCAAGCAGGCAGTTCTAACCACAGTTATTCTGTAAGCAATAATTGTCGGCAAAAGTTTGCAAAAGGCAGTTGATCAGTGCTAGGTACTTGGGGTACTGGTGAAATCACTCCATGGTACAAATCAGGCAAAAATACTGTATTTTGCAGAAAATATAGACAAGGCTTAGTTCTCTTCCTGAAGGGAAACATAATCTGTTTGCTTAACTGTGCTGCAGTAACCTCAGAGGTACAGAAAGCCAACAAGAAGAAATGGTTCATGCTGCTGGTTCTGGTTCTCAGATGTTTTAGAGACCAGCATTTACTTCCAATACTTCAACTGTGTTGGTAATAGCCTTGGAAAAAACACAGGCTTTCGTAGGACAACTGACACACAACAGACTTGATACACAAATCTGCCAAGCAGAGGGAAAACTTGCACCAGAGAAGCAGAAGGATTTTGTGCTCATTTAGGGATCACGTACCTCCAAACAGGGATTGAGGAGGCAGCCTGCCAGCGGTGATGGGACAAGTGCCAGCTGCAGCAGCACCATGAGTGTCCACGGAGGAAGAGCTCCTCTCCTGGGCATCTTCAGGAGGCCAGGCATGCAGGAGAGAGCATCACTCAAGGACGTGGAGAAAGAAACCTCCTGAAATGCCAAGCGTTGTGTTTCAGCACTCCTGCTTCTCACTGCACGTCGTTGAGGGAAGTGAAACTGGTAGCTTTCTGGTTTCTAGACATGCTCTGAGTGACTTGCTCTTCCTGCAATTGTTTTTAAAAAAACCCAACAAAAAAAAAGAAAAAACGAAGTAATGAAAGGTATAGTTTGGACTAGAAATTAAAGAGGAATATGGGTTGTAGCAGTCTCTTGAATTGACTGCCTCAGATTAGCCCAGGTCAAATTGGCAAAAAAGGAAACTTTTGGGAGATTTTGAGTCCAATTTCTGGAAGGTCAGGCTTCACATCCCATAATTCAAATGCACTAGATAGAGCGAAGGACTCTCTGCCGTTGTCCCCCTGCCACGTTCCCAGCTACACCACACTGGCAAGTACCGGAGAAGTGCTTATGAACAAGCATCTAGCTTTTATCCATCTGGCTGGACCACGGCATTGCAATTATCACAGGAACAAGTTGCACATGGTCAGGCACAAGGTGTAAATACTGGAGATTCATGGAGTAGTCAGAGCCCAGGATCTTACACCCCTCCGCACACTTCCCTTGGGGGGGTGGGTTGCTGGGGGCAGCAAGCCGGGGGAGGCACAAACACCCCAGTTGGGCTTAGAGCTGTTATCTGCCCCCGTCATGCCTCAATCTGCGTTTGATGCCTTGCTATAAAAGAGAGTACGTCTCAATACCATCCTTAATTTACAGTGCAGACACGGCTATTGTTTCTGGAAGAGGCTTTGTAAAACCTCACAGTTGGCAATATTAATTTAAATCAGCTGTGAGCCTTCTAATAAAGCTCCCTGCCTTCATTTACTCTGATAAATGGCAGTGCATTCATGTATCTACTCCTGTCTTTCTGTAGATAACTAAGAAGTGTTACTGGGGATCCAGTCATAGGCTTGCTGGGTATTACTAACACCACGTAGACAGAGAAGTTGCAAAAATGCGAGATGAGGATGGGATAGCAGTCTAGAATTAGGTGGAATAGGGAAGGACTACTCATGAAAATCTGTGAAAATTGATATTAAATATAAGCTGCAATATCAATCCACTTATAAAGAAAAGTTTAAAATAGAGGGAAGGGGGATTGGACTTCTTTGGCAGGTCAGTAGAGGGCCACTGAGAGATGGGGAAATCCTAAAATAACAGATGATCTCTGTGATGAAAAACACATGGCAGCACAATGGGAGCTAAAACTGACACCCTGATGTGCAGCCAGATAGTGCCCATTAAGCCAGCACACAAAAAGTTTGTTGAAATTGGGCAAGTTCTACAAAATCCCTGTTCTGAAAAGCCTCTCGTGATTGCAGGTATTTCCTTTTACAGACGGAATCAAAAGTGAATGGAAACAATTGCTGACTGCTTCTGTGCCTGGATTAAGGAAATTGGCAGAGCATCATGTGTCTGCAGAGAGGACAAATGAGTGCATCTTTTAGTATTCAATATGCAGAATGAAGCAATCCACATTTAATTTTTATCTAAAGCTGAGATGAGCCTGAAGTATGCTCTAGAAATTACCATTTCAATGGAGTCTCACTGAAGATGCTGGAGAGTTTGGGAGCATCACAAAATCCGTCCAACAGCCATGCTCAGGGTCAAGTGGAAAGTACAGCTCGAAGGACGTTCAAAGAATGTGCTGCTTCTATCACAAGGGACAGCTTCACAATACACATTGTCATTTGTTCAAGGACAAATCATATAGAAACTGCAAGGGATGGAGCACCAGCAGAAAACATGCAAGCTAGCAAATCAAACCCAGCCACCAGTATAGAAAGTCAATGCTGGTTAACTTCATATTCTTCAGCTTGCATACAACAATGTGCAATGACTGTAGAAAGCCATAATATCTATGTAATTGCCTCTTTCGTTTCACAAGAAACAAAAGTATTATTTGGAATCCTTTAAAGTGACAAGAATAACATCTAAAATGAAACATGATTCACTGTGCTGGCAATTTACTGGTGGGATCATCAAAGATCTCTAAGAAAGGAGATGTTACAGAAAATCTATGTTTCTAAAAACACACGCCCAAGTAATCTTTGTTCTCCTGAACATTATTGTAATATAAGTAACACAACAGCAGACAGTGTATACTCAACCTCTGTGATCTCAAGCAAGGTATTACATAGCATAAGACGGCCACAATGTAGCTGGACTGACAAAACATCTTGTACTTGCTTATATTAAAAGAAAATAACTCGTGAGCTCCAGCCAAAAAGAAGAGTTAGCTAAACTCTTGGACAAGACAACTGGTGATAACCATGAAAACATATAGGGCCGTCTGTATCTGTGGTGATTTCAAGGTCACAGCTAACCCAGTATCACATGGAGATCAACAGTTATTACCCAGAAGAGAGGATATATTTCATAGAATCATAGAATTGTTATGGTTGGAAAGGACCTTTAAAATCACCAAGTCCAACCATCAACCTAACACTGCCAAACCCACCACTAAACTATGTCCCCAAGCACCACATCTACCCATCTTTTAAATAACTGCAGGGATGGTGATTCAACCACTTCCCTGCACAGCCTGTTCCAATGTTTGATAACCCTTTCTGTGAAGAAAGCCTCAGTAGTCATCCTATGCAGTTCCCCAAGTCTATCTGCAAATGGAAGCTGAGGAACAGGGCAAGAACTTTTTCAAGATTAAACAAACTAGGTCTTATTTAAAGTGAAAGCACCGTCTGTAACAACCATTTGGTTGTGAGTGATGGATCAGATGGGAGAGAGCATTCCTGGGATGCTGGCACTTACACAACACAGTATTTGTGCAGCTAGACATGGGGAGCACCACAAGAACTTCCAAAAGTACTTGAGAAGCTCAGGCATGTGGTCATGCTACACCAGCTGACCCAGTATTGCTCTCAGATGCAGCACTGGCCATGTGTGCCTTCCTAACTAGCACAGGATCAGCTAATACAACTCGGCTTAGCAGTCACCTGCTTAAATCACATCACATCGCAGCTGGGATCTAGGCTCAGGGTGTGGAGACAGTTACTGAGTCCTCCAGGTTCAGCTGACACATTGCCAGTACTTATACGCAGCCAGTCAGTCACCCATCCAAGTCTGAAAGGTTGTCTGAGCGGATAGGAAAGGCAAAAGGAAATGTTTCAAAAATTTAACAGAATGGCTAGGAAAAACAATTTATATAAATCAGAAAGGAAAACGGGGAAAAAATTATCTAAAAATGGCTTTAAGATCCTTTTCCTGCAAATTCCACAAATCCATTGCTTCCTGGAACTGGTGAGTCACTGCCTCACCTAGCAACCCCTGGCTGACCCGGCAGAGACAGCGCTGAACCACACACACCCAGCACCAAGGCTGGTGAAGGAGCTGAGAAACTGGTGTCATCAGAACAGGTCCTCACTCGAGTGCCTTGATGCCTATAACTCACTTGTGATGCTTCCCCATATGAAGCGGGTGTAATAATCTCACACTTGATGGAAGATCAGCCGGAAGACCTATTGCCTTTGCTTCTGGATCTCGTACCTTTGAAGAAGAGAACAATGTTTAGATTGAGAGATAAACTCTGCGTTTAGTTTGGGGTGCTAGACAGCTTCGCTGCTGTCTGTCTGAGCGATGATTGACTCTAGTTACAGATCATTTAACTGCTAGTTTCAAAGCAAGGAGCATCAGTAATGCAGATTGCTTGTCATGCCTGTGACTGTAAGTGACAGGTAAGGACACGGAGGTGAAGTCACAGACAGTCTCTACATGCTATATAGCACAGCCCAAGCCCCAGCCCGTTGCAAATGGTGCCACCTAAACCTAAGTGAACCCAGCATAGCTAAGCTGTTTCCCATTGTGGAAAAGGACAGATACTGGTGTACACGGGAAAGAAAAAACCCCAAAAGCTAGTGTCCAAGTTAGTTTGATGAAAAGCAGCCAAGCCTACATTGAAGTAGGTAATGTGTGTCATCAGATGGGCTATTCCCCAAAGCCAAGGTCATATGAATACCCCAGAACTATTCAAAAGCTATTAGGGAAGAACTGTGTCAAGTAACCAGGGACAAATACACAACTAGAAGAAGTGATTAATCAGTGTCAAGATAGTCACTATCTGTGGCAGCTACTCCATACGGACTATGTCAGGTCAGTTAGGAGCCCTACATTTTACTGAAGTCAATGTTTAATCTAAATGGTTGGAAGGATTTCACACAGATGGTGGAGGCATCCAGACTCGCTTGCCAAGCATTCGTGGACAGGCAGTGAGTGACAGTGGAGCTCCCTCGACCCCAGGAGAGAGGCAGGCTGGCACCAAACAGCCCAGCAGCTCCCTGCCCTTCTGCCTCAGGTGAACCACGGTCACCCCTCGGCTGGCCGCGGAGCTGGGGATTCACTGTTGCCATCGATGCGAGGATGTTTGCAGTGCCTTGGTATGAAAGGCGCTGTGCTTAGGAGGAGTATAATTGCCTTTCCGCAGTCCTGAGAAGGGTGGATTTACCACCTCAGACCGATGCTAGCTTTTGCTACTGAAGCAACAATAGGACTCATTTTCTCTTTCTTTCCCCCTCCATTACATCCTTATTATGGTGTCTCGTAGCCTAATTTACATATGTTTTGTATTACTGTGGCTTTGCCTTATCCTACTTATTCCACCTCCTTTCCCCCAGTTCTCTCGACAATGACGAGTCCGCTGCAGGGCAAGGATTTATTCAGACTATCAAACATGAAAGGTGTGTAGGGCATAGAGGACTGCAGATCTTAGACTTTTTAAACTGGACACAAGAAAGGTTGATTTGGGGATTCAGTGCCACCACCAAAGCACGGTTAAATACTAAGCCTCTCCCACATTGCTCTGACCCTCTGGGAAAGTTTGAAATAAGAGGCAGCTCTAATGAACCATGCTTACCTGGAGAGATTACAGAACCCTCTTTTGAGGAAAAAACAGCCAGCTCTTAAACAGAAGAGCAAAAAACTGTGCAGCAGACCTGCTTGCTGCAAGTACCGAGAGCACTGCCACAGGCAGTGACCAAGGCCAAAACAGTTGAACCTCATGTGTACGGTTTCACTACCGTGACTTGACACTACATGACAGGAAAATGTTGCAACAACTGCGGCAGAAAGTGCAGACACAGCTCCCGCAAGCTGTGGCGAAGTTTTTGTACACACGTTACCTGGAGAAAAAACATAAACCCTCTCCTGGGGTTAGTTCACAGCATGCTTTATACATCAGCTTTTAGACATTAAGATTTTTATGCCATTTTACTTTACCAGGAGAAGAACATAGAATATTAACTGTCCACGTAGTTGAGAGCTCACTTCCATTACTTACAAAGCAATAAATTCCAAAAGAGTGGTCGAGCCAGATCCAAATGCATATTTGCAGGCATTTGGAACACCGTATTTTTGGAATCTGCAGAACCTGTGTGGCTATTATGTGCTATTTAGAGAGTAAAGACTTATTTGTGTACAGAGTAAAAGCCGAAGCCAGCGTTCAGCTGATAAAGAGGAATTTATTAAAACATCCTTTTTCTCCCAAGCTCAGTTCAGTTCTGTTTGCACGTGCAAGTTCGGTTATCCTCCTTCAGCCTTCAAGTGACCTTTCTCAAACTGAGCTGAACCAGGGCCTCTGGTTCTTCCACCAGTCTCCCAGGGCACGGCAGCTTTGGGGGAGTTTTGCCACCACTTCTTTGGCCATGAATTGCATGCACCAACCAGGACAAAACCATTTCAGCTCTAATGGAGGAGGAACCAGGCTGGCCGGAAGGGAATAGCAGTGGGAGCAACATAGAAGGGCATTAACACTTCGCAGATCATGAGAGACAGGGCGTTATGGAAAGCTTTCGGGAGGCAGGGCTGAGATGCTAGAAGAGAAGTTACCCAGGAAAAGGAGTGACTCGAATAACACAGGAAGTGCCCGGAAAGCCTGACCACAGCGACAGGGAGGGAGGAAGGAAATGGGAGGGAAAGCAGAAGTTTCATCTCCCGTAGAAATAGTTAGGAGTTATATGGGTACTGTACTAATGTTCTCACACCCCAAATGCTGCTGCTGTAAGACACATGCGGCCTGATGTAAGTTAAGCCAACCCCACTCTTAGCGTTGGCCCTCAAATGGCCAACTTCTTCCCAATGAGCACCTGGGTGAAGAAGCCACAGCAAAGCGGTTGTACCAACATAGCCATCAGCTTGTAGGTTCATCACTGTAGGTTCTTTCTGCTGGTAGATGCAGCGTTTTGGTGAGGCAGCAACTGAAATGAACCCACAATGATAACAGGCCAGGAAGAAAGTAGCAATGAGGGAAGTAAGGAAGGGGAAATATGGCATAGCTGCATCCTGAGAGGAAGTGGTAGAGGATGAGAAGGTGTGGTGCCAGGGGTGGAATGTGGACATGAGCCAGCCATACGTAAGTGGGGGTTTAAGGAGGCTTCTTAAATGTGGACGATGTTCGGCACACAATGTAGACTTGGCAGGGTGGCTCCGTGCTTAGGACAAGCTGCAAGAGACATGGAAACCTCTGGACAGCATACCAAGGAGAAAAAAAAAAGAGGGGATTACATGGGGTCATAAAGCCATGAGAAGATCTCAGAGGAGATGCTAAGGCAATTCTCACCTGTCCTGACCAGAAATACCCCTTCCACAAGACAGTGCCAACTCCTTGAAATCAGACATACATTTATTCTCAAACAGAACAATAAAAGAAACAACATTTCTTGTTTCCTGCAGACATGAATGTTTCCCAACAATTAGCAAGACAGTGAAATCTCTGAGTGTTCAACCTGGCCCTTTTCCAAAGCGGTGGGTATGACTCTCTCTCATTTCAATCTGCTTAGGAAGGAGGTTGGAATCCCATGGCAGATATCGTACCCTCACCCCCTCCCTTTCTCAGGGGCTCAGGCCTAGCTTAGCATCGCCGTTTGGTGCTTTTCACAAGTAACTGATGAGCGCAGGACGGCTGTTTACAAAACAGGAGAGGATTACGGAAGGCAGAAGGGTTGTGCAACACTCCACCCTCCACCACAGCAGTCAGCAACCGAAACCAGAGGCCAAAAGAGGAAAGGGCAAGCGCTCTGAATCTCAGGGATACACGTCTCACCTCAGATGGGACAGGACATACTGTGACCTGCTCAAAACAATCTGGAACAAGGGCAAAGCCCAGCTGGGATCATCAGTGGTGAATTCCATTCATCTGGAAGTGACAGCAAGCAACACAGCCCTCTCTCAGCAGTTCTGGGTCTGGAAGGAAGGGCTGGCTATGTTAGCATTCACCCCCAGCTTGATCATTTTCAGCAGCCAGTTCCTTTCAGCAGTGATACTGTGCTGAAAGCTGCAGGGTCAAGAGAGGCAAAGCTATAGATTATTCTTCACAGTGCCCCTCATCCTGCCCAAAATGCACTGGGTCCTGCTCAACCCCACTTTGCCTGCAGCCGCTTGCCGGGCTTGCACTGCACAGGACCCTCATCACCAAACTGGGACAGATGAAAGTCACCCTGACGGTGCCAGCATCTGTGCCCAAGCTACTCGGAGAGCAAAGCATATGCCAACATGTTCCCCTGGTATGACCCAGAAGGAATTTCCACAGGTCACACCAGCGATAGCTACCAGACCTCTCAGCTGCTTGACTCCCAGCTTTGTCTGGTAGGTTCCCCTATGGAGAACACCTTAGTTTGAAGGGGAGGCATTTTCTACCTCTTTTTTCCGTGAGCGACCCGTATTGTAATAATGTATTGGCGCAGTATCGTCATGGTTTCCAGGGTAACCAAAGCCTGCAATATTGACCTCTTGGCACATATGGAGGGCTAAGTTCAAAGCAACGATTCCCGTGGTGGCGTATGTCTGGGAAGGGAAAAGACAGAACATCTGTTTAGGATTTCAGACTCATACTTTTACAATAATGACACCAGTAACACCTTTGCAGCTGGGATCAGTAGCTTTTTCCACACTAAATATAGCAAAAAAATATGTTAACCAAACAGGACAGTTGCATGGACAGCACTCCCAAAACTCAAACAAGGAGGACCTTACGAAAAGGTGCTGCAAAAGATGAGGGCTCATGAACACGCAACCTCTGGGTTGATAAAACATAAAGCCCCATGGAAATCAAAAAGCTTTGAATGGAAGAAATCAGCACACTTTTTAAAAAATCCACATCCATGGCAGAGCCTATGCAAGGTCTCTGCATCTCTCTCTTCTCCATGTGCCTCTTTGTGTGTATTCCCTGCTGGCTGCTCTTGTGTGATACCTCACTTTTAATCCACATATTAAATTCCTGTCCCCGGCCTGTGTGCTACAAAACTGCCTTCTGCTCCCGTAAAGCTAACATGGCCAAGTACAAAAATCAAACGCTGCCTTAAAAGCCTTGTGACTGATGAGCGCAGCCACCACGCTCGCCAGCAGCCGAACATGCTCTCTGGCCCCCCAAGCCTAACCAAGCACTTCGCACTCCTCGCCTGGGTTGTCCCACTTTGCACTTTCCAAACATTATCACAGGGAAATGTACTTTTTTTACAGCATTGCTCCAGCACTCAGGAGACTTGGCATCTAATCTCAACCCCAGCCGAGAGTCAGTGCATGTCCTTGGACAAGGTTATTTTCCCAGACCAGGCCTTCAANACAGGGAAATGTACTTTTTTTACAGCATTGCTCCAGCAGTCAGGAGACTTGGCATCTAATCTCAACCCCAGCCGAGAGTCAATGCATGTCCTTGGACAAGGTTATTTTCCCAGACCAGGCCTTCAAGCTTCTTCTGCATTTGTTGCAGATTAGAAACATATCCTAGTAGTGCCTGGCAGGCTTAAATTTAATTAAAGATTGCACAGCACCATCATAAAGATCATCAGGACCAAAGACAAAGTATCATTAGATTCATTAATGAAATAATCCTCCACCGTGCAGTGAAGGGGAAAACTGCGCTCCAGAAGCAGTGGGCATTAACAGCCAGCCTCAGGCCAGAGATCTGTGAGAACAGAGTGTTTTAAGGAATGCCAACCAAAATTCCTCCCATTTCACGCTAGCTAATTATCAGTAATGGTCTTCAGCCAGGGAAAGCACAGGAACACGTACAAAAGGGCTTATGAGGCAGAACTGCTCTTCACTAGAGAACCAGGCTTTCTGAGGTCTAGAACTGTGGACAGAAATACAACTGTGGACAGGGATTTGAATGTTAATAGGCAAGGGGTTAATGGGCAGACTGGAATGAGAATAACACTGCAGTGCTGTGACAGGTGGGGAAAAGTCTTCCTCTCCTGGGTAGGAGCAGGGCTCCAAACCTGAAGCACCATGCTATAGGAAAAGACTGTATTTACCAGGGGAAGGGACTAGCTAATCCAACGAAAAGGTTTTCCTTCCCCTTGCATGGCACTGAAGCAGTAAGATATAAGGGAAGACACAGAACAGTGATGCTCATCCGTCTGCTCTCCAGCGCGGCATCGTACCCTACTCGGCGCACTCAGCTGCAGCAGTTTGTACGTCACTTCATAGGTGACATATGAGTCGAGAATACGTAGCTGAGAGACGTTCCTGTTCCGCTCCTGGGGGGGCTGGTGCCAAAACCCCGCCTTCGTGTGCAGGAGAAAGGCAGAGAGATACTTGAGGCATGCCCACGCACACCAGACAGTGCCGTGATAAAGATCCCTGCATTAGCTATGGTCTACTGCTCTGGCTGGGTGCTCAGAAGGACTCAGGAGAGTTCGGAGGAACAAAGGACCTCCCGGTCTCTTCCACTCATTCCCATACACCCGTCTCCAACGTGGCTGAGACTGGGGTCTTTCTAATTAGCGAAAAATAAGGTCTCAGGTGCATTATGCAGCTCATTAAATATCTGAAAGATCCATGATTATTAGAGCTACTGAACATGTCACTGCAAATATCCTGGTTTCAACCTTCCCTCATGAAAGACATCTCACCTTATTCCTTGTTTTCAGCAATACTTCCCTCAGCCAGAGGAAATCTAGGGGCTTGAATGGGACAAACACCATCAGTGCATCATTGTCATTGATTTCCCGAGGTTTGGGCAGAGCTGATTCAGGGAAGGAGACGGATGCTGGTTCTCTCGCCCACATCTTTCTTGTGCTCTTTTACTGGAGCATCATTTAATCTGCACATTAAGTGACTTGCACATTATCACTCCTCAGTCTCTGATTAATTGTTAAGGCTTTAGTAAGGATTCAGTACCTTATGATAATGTGGTGAGAGTCAATCATTTTCCCAAAGCATTGGCCATGGATGGAGTAGCCATTGCTGACCGCAATGCACCTTTGGCACCATAAGCTGGCAAAAGAATAGATTGCAAGAGACTAAGTCCTCTCACAAGTGTCTCCACTGGGTTAGATCAGCATCCCCTGAGGGCATTTTGATATTCCCAGGAAACACCTGGCATGGCATCAACAGAGCAAAGCCCTGACTAGTAGGACTCCAGCTGTATCCTGGACAAACGGGTCTTATCTCAGTGACCATAAGGCAGCACAGTGCCATCAACATAGCAGTTAAATTGTGAGGGATCTCTGGTTAGCCAGAGAACACAAGACACTAAAGAAATGGAGCGAAAGTCAAGTGTGGATACCCAGCAGACCAGTAACTAGGAGGGTGAACCTCTGCTTAAGGCATGCAGTGTATTGTAGAGAGGAAGAATGAGAGGCCACAGAAAAATTCCTCTAGTGAATTAGATGAAAGAAGGCCCCAAATGAAGGTGTTTGCCAACAGCTGCCACGGTCTATTTCGCTTTCTGCTCTCCCTGAATGTAGGCAGGCAGAACTGAGGGAGGCACCTAACTTTCCAAGCCCTGGACTGTCATACTTGGGATGGAGTCAGAGCAAGAGAAAATGCATGGGATGGGGCAATACTGAGAACAGAGATGAGGGTACGACAGAAGTTAAAGGCAGGGAGCTGCGATCTAGCAGCTTAAGTTCATCAGTACCAGAGCTGCTTGAAAAGGCATGTTTAAAAGGGAGAGAGAGAGAAACCTACTGAGAGAGGAGATGAACAGTGGCAGGAGTGAGAGGCAGAGAGGTCTGTGAAGTTGAGCACTAAGAGAGAAAACTTCGAGTAGCTGCAGAAACCAGGGCTCCGAACCCAGCTATCACTTCCCTCACAGGCCTGCTCCCCCAACACCCGTCTCCAGCCCAGCCTTCATACCGGCCAAAGGACCCAGGCAACTCCTGCTGTGGAAGAAGCTGCAATGTGGTAAAAGGAGAGAGAACTGGAAGACAAGAAGCTGATGAGTCATCTTCAGGGAAGATAACATGGCCCCACCACTGCCAATGGGCCAACTCTCCTTTTTCTTCTCCTCTAAAGAGATAGGTTTCATTCTTTTATAAAGTGCCAGAACACTTTACGTGGGACAGCCTGCTCAAACACCGCTCTTGTCACATTCATCTGCCCAACCCTCTCCAAACTGAGGCAATTTTCCACATAAAAGACATGCACTTCATGACCAGCACTATCAGCAACCGCAGCTGGTCTGTCATACCTCACACTGAAAAAGGCAAAAGGCACTGACCCACCCAGCATCTTCTCTCTGTTGGCATGTGGTAACTTCTACAATGACTACTGCTCTGTCCACAGCAGCATCGTTGTCAGCCTTCCCCTTTCCGTCCCTCTTGGCAAGCTAGAGCCTGCAGTTAAAGCACTACCCCTCTCTTTCATGACCACCATCATGGACTATGACCTTTTCTCAAAGCATGATGTCCAGTCAGTCCAGATTTCCCCTGGTGCACCCTGGTGCCCAGCTGTATTTCCACCTCCTCTGCAGCACTCTAGGCTGCTCTATAAGGGGGAGGCTCTCCAGCTGCACAGTGTCCCTCCAAGACACGACAATGCTAAGGGCAGAGCATTGCAATACCTGAGCTCTGCAGCCCAAAAGGCAGTTATGGAACCACAGAACTTCTTCAAGCTCTCCTCTAAAAGGTCTGTCCGTGAGCGAGTATAAGGATTTGCTGCTCAGGAAAGGCTTCCAGTGAGATTCAAACCTACCAAGAGAAATGCAGAGAAGCAGCAGTTTAAGGTTGAGTGGAGCAGTCACAGCAGTATCAGACACAAGGACTAGGGCAGCTGAAGCAGGCTGCATAATGAAGAGCTTTGGAAAGCTACTGAGCTATCCTGAAGTACTTCCCTGAAACGACCCACATCTTTTAAATACAGTCCTTACAGCTGTTTCTAATTCACCTTCTGAGCAGTAGTGACAGCAAAATCTCATTTCCCTCCAGTTCTGGCCCCCCAGTTCCTCTCCCTTTTCAGTCATTCCTCTTACTTCACACATTTGGGGGAGGCTTATTCATCCTTTCATTGTTTATCCACAAGAAGAGAGAGGGGCAGAATTCCAGTTATGTTTCCAATTTATTTACTCATTCACTTCGTGACAAAGCTCATGACACCCATGACAAAACCTCACTGCACACTGGTCAGCTCAACAGTGCATCTTTTCCTCTCTGATTGTCCTTCAGAGGACATTTTACACACATACCTTTATTGCATGATTCTTCTGGCCTGTTGACTCAATTGTAATGATGCCAAGATGCCATTGTGCAACAGTTAGCTGAACTTATCTCTGTTTCCCTTCCTGTGAATCTGCACGTAAACCCCAGGCTGCCGGTCTCCACCCATCAGCAGCCACTGAAACACTGATTCATCTCTCAACAATATTCCCCAAGCAAATGAGACATAGCTAACAAACCTTCCAAGAAAAGGCTTTCTCCACACAAAGCATCTATGGGTTAGTTTCCTACTAGACACAGTGGCCCTCAGATTGTGGCCTGAGAATCAGTGATAGCTCTGGAAGTGTCTTAAAGAGGTCTACAAATGCATGGTTTTGAGCTCCTGACCATGTTGTCCTGTCTCCCAGCTCCTGACCACTTCTGTCCCATGAACAGCACACCCCACCCCAAGAGCACATAAAGGGCTCCTTTTCACAAAGGAATTTAGGTGGAAACAGATCTCTGTAGAGCTAATGCCAAAGTTAGGTCAAGCTGTTCAGGACCTTGAATAGCTTGAGTTTTAGAAAATCATTGGCTTCAGGTAAGCCTCATTCGTTCCTCCAGATAGAGACGGGCAATGAACAGCATTGTGGGAGTCCACAAGGCACTCTGGAAGTGACCATCAGCACCAGGGACTCTCTGCTGCAGTCCAGCTAAGGCATCTCCAGGCTCACAGACCAAACACAGTCCTCCATGATGCCAAAGATTCACATTATTGAGTGAGCTATTTCTCACACAGGTTTTATCCTGGGAGGTGGTTGTCTTTTCTTTCCACAGTAATGAATTTTCCCCCACCTCTAACCCAGACCACAGTAGCACTGAGGTCAGAAAAGGGAAGAAGAAAAGGAAACTTATTTGAGGTGACTTTCAAGTGAGTTCATCACAGAGAAGTACAGGCGCCGCACGCACAGACCCGCAGAAGGCAATGGAGAGGCTGACACAGGCGGAGCAGCCGCACAGCCACAGCACCACAGCTGTGACCACCCCACCGTGCGGCCCAAAGGACCTCTGCCCCCTGACAGCATCTCCCGAGCCCCTGCAGCCATTAGACCTGCAGACGAGCAGACCCTGTTTCAGAGTTTGGAGCCTCCAAGTGGCTGTATCCGAGTTAGCCCCTCGCTAGACAAAATTAAACGGGGCCTTCTGGTGATGAACCTTTGTAAGTGCAGCATCCTCTTTCCCAGCAACTAAGGACACTCGCTTGCAAGCTCAAGCCTCACAGCGCTCCAGCAGTTGCTCACATCTGTAAAATGACACACGGTGACAGTGCAAGAGAGGGGAAGGGATTGACTCTGGCACTCCCTGAGCTGGACAAGCCCTCGGCCCCTCAGCACGCTTGCTGTGGGGCTGGCCTGGCTCCCCTTCCCTGCGCCCACAGCCCTCCTGGCCATGCCTACTGCTGGGGTGAGCTGTGGGGTCCCACATCAACACCATGGGCTCCCCTGGGCCTTTCTCTCCATAGCCGTCAGCTGGCTGCCCCTCAGGATGTCACAGGGGACAGGGGACCAGGAGGGCCTTCAAACAGCCCCTGTTGTTCCGTTATCCCACGGACAGGCAGTAGGATGCAGCTGCAACCCGCCCCATGGTGCCTGGGTACATGCCCAGAGGACAAAAGCCTTTGCTGAGGACAGCAAAGACTCGCGGCAAGAAGAAATGTACACACAGGAGAAATCCTCCAGTCCTGACCAGGACTGCTTCCCAGGCTGAAATCAAGAGTTTCATGCCAGAGAAAAGATTAGCAAATAGGAGTTCCATAATACGGACGATAGCTTGGCTGAGTGGCTCTTCACCTTGACCCAGGCGCTGTGCCGATTCAGAGCATGAGCTCAGCTCACCCCGAGTGCGCTGCTCCACACAGGTGAATTTGGGACTGCGGAGGCAAAAAGGAAAAAGTCCTCCACCGTTTGCACACATCTACATAAAATGACACTGGTCGCATCTTGGCCATTAAGCAGCAGTGACTTTTTCTGTGACAAACACCAAGCCTTTAAATGATGGTATGAAGTTAGAAGCGGGTTTCTTTTACTCTTGGAGGGAGATCACAAGCAGTTACGCACGCTTATACAGGCGCTGTAGCAGTGGGTCTCTCCTGGACCTCCTACACACATCGCACAGAGGCTTTCATCATCCCATTACTTCTGGGCTGCTACACACATACACACAACACAGGTAAACACCCACCTCTGGACCCTAATCCTGCAAAGATCGTAGCAGCATTTATCAGAGGGTGACTGCTAGACCTCCCACACACACAGAGGAATTTAATTTGTGTATCACAGAAGCACATTAACCCTGCTCCAGCCTCCCACAGCCCCGTGCACGCATATCACACAGGATGCAGGCCTTGCGCTGGTGTTTGCAAATATTAACCCTTTTCAAAGCAGTTATTCCTCCTTTGCCCTTGCTGCAGAGGCAGCATATCGGGTGGGCACAGGGGAGAATTCATTTTACAATTGTGCAAAAAACCAAAAAGATTTTTACACTTTGGGGAAAAAAGTCACCTTTTAGATGCTTCTCTACTCTCCACAGCCCCAAAAACATCCAAGATGACTTGATTTTTTAAAAATACACCCAAAACAGGCACAGCTAAAGCCTCTCTGGAGAAGCCCAGCTTTGCTAGTGACAAACGCTGTGCACAGGAGAGCTGTGTACGGTGGGGCCATTTGCAGGACGGGGCTCGACACAACTGCTGGAGCAATACGCGGCTAAAGGGGGGGCACCGTGACCGGGACCTGTGCTCCTGCGGCTGATGCCCATGTGTTGGGAGCACATGTAAGTCCCCCCCAGTCTCAGACACCTCGGGCTGTGTGGGTCTGATTTATAGAAACATGTCTCCTCCCTCCTCTCTTCTGCCACGTCCCATTTTTGGGGTGTCTCCAGTGAAGACATCAGTGGCCAGGAGGGTCCTCTCCTTCTGTAGAGCCTTAGGTCTGCTAGGCGCTAGGGTGGGGGGATGCAGCGGTGAGCGCTGGCTGGGAGACAGCAGGGCTCAGCAGGCACTGAGGTTTTCTTACCCGCACAGAGCCACATCACCAGCTTTTTCCACTGGAAGAAGGCAAAGGAGAGTCTCCCCGCTACGGATCTGGCATCCGTGCTGTCTCCATGCACATCCTGCAAAACAGTGGAGGTGACACAAGTGAAAAACAGGGCTGATAAGCTTTCGCCTGGCGCTTTTGTGGAGACAGACAGGCTGGGTGCCCATCCCACAAACCTAGACTTCCCAGTGCCGTGCCTCCATCCCTACAGCGTTGGTCCCCCTCCCCCCCACTCTGCTGACCCCCAAGATCTCCGTGCACAGAGAAGAGCCGCTGCGTTGGGTCAAGTCCTTCTCTCACTGTTTAGCTGGATGCTGGTTGGTGGAGGCAGTAGAAAAGCACTCAAATTCCCTGCCACCATAGGCAGGTCCCACCTACATCTTGAGCCCCAGAAGCAGGCTCTGACTCCGGAACTGTGACCAGGATCAATGCAGCCCATCCCACCACCTGCACAGGACCCATGGTCACAGCTAGCATATCCAGTAAGCACTGGAGGCACCTAACTACTTTCCCAGGGACGTTTCCTTCTCAGAACCCCACAATTTGTTCCTCCAACAAGAGAAGGAGAGCCTGCAAAGTGCTGCTTTGACTGCCAAGCAATAAAGTCCTGTGATCAATCCTCATAAGCCATGGAGTTTGTAGTGTTTAGGTGTCTGAGTTTGACTGACAGCCTTAATTATATAGGGACAGCATCACAGCTCAAAGAGACGATTGCTGGTTCAGGCTGGTGAAAAACAGGAATAATATGCTCCTCTCTTAGAGGGATGGTGCAGAAAGTGAGAGCTCAGCTTACCCATCTGATGGTGATCATCTAATTATCCTCAATGAGTTAGATACAAATCCCGGCTCAGCAGGGGGAAGTGCTCTGTGATGCTCTCAATCCACCCTCTTCCCCCTGTACCCTGGCCTGGAAAAAGACCTTCGTAAGGCTGATTAATCCATCCAAGCAGATCCTTCTGCTCACTGCCACCCAGCTGGAGCACCACCACCCTCTGAAACCCAGGGCTGGCCACTGCTGCTCCCCCTGGCCATGCCAAGGAGCTCCAGTGACCCCCCAGCTGTGGGCAACAGCTGCAGTGCGTAAGGGCCAGCCTTACATGGGAAGCCCTGGTAGCCTGGTGTGCTTTGGGAAGGCAGGCTGTTTTTCTGGGTGTGTGGCTATATTTTAGGGGAAAGGTACTGGGAGTGTTTCCCAGAAAGATCTTAAGACAGGGGTGTAGAAAGAGCTAGCTCGTGTCTTCGGGCTTCAGACCTACTGTGGGCATGGGAGGGGGCTGAGTGGGTGCCCTTCAGAGGCTGCTTCCTTTGCTTAAAAATACAAGGAAGGGAAGAGTTCTCTTACCACTTTTCCTGCAGGAAAGCCTTGCAGACTCACACTGTGCTTTTGCTTATAAGTGGGGTCTCCCTTTGTCCCGCTCTACCAAACTTTGCAGGCAAAACTAGATGCAAGGCTTTCAGCCTCTAACTAGATTTGGGGAGAAAATCTTCAGGTCTGAGCAGCAATTTTGTACTTGCAACTTCCCATCCCTCTCATCTGTCCCTGGAGTTAATATTGGCCTGGCATACGTAGGAGTTTCTTGCCATTTGCTGCTGCTGTGCTTTCCCCAGGGGCAAGCTAAAGCCGAGGGAGAGCAGGTACAAGGAGTCCCATAATCAAATACAGCAACCACAAGGGATTAACTTCACATTTTGTTCTTAAGTGAAAGAAAGAGACAGGGCCAAGATAGGTAGAAGATCCTGTTTCCTTCTTATTCTCAAGACACGATCATCTGAAACCAAGCCATTCCATCTGTCCTGCGCACAGACTGGAGCAGGAGGTGGAGGACAAGCTGTTTGAGAAAAGATCTCTTGTTTCTCGACAGAAATACAACTGGATTTCTTCACGTAGCTGGGGCTTTCACCAGCACCTCCCTTCTTGCATTGGGCAAAATAGTCCCAAACGCCTGTGTGCATATATACGCTCGTTCATGCAAAATGCATCCTGGCTGCCGAAGGGCTTCGTTTGCCCATTTATACTTCTCTCAAGTATTTTAGCATTCTTTTTACAGAGGCTTTTTCTTATTCTGTGTGATTTTTTTTTCCTCCCTTCCATTTTAATTAAAGTATTTGTCTCCACAGCAGGAAATGTAAACTATGCAGCAGGCAATCTTGATATATATTTTAAAAGAGGAAAAATTATTTAGCGAAGCTATTATCTTCTGATGTGCACAGAAGCAATCACTAGCCCTGTTCCTAGAAGCCAGAAAAATCAAAGGAAAAAGGGAAAAGAGGGATGCTGCTCCTTTAAAAACTAGAAAAAACTGACGGACAAGTTTTTAATTCTGTGCCTAGAAATGAAGGGTCAGATTTTTTGGCAAAGAAAAAGCCATTCCTCTTAGCAAAATGCAGGAGCTTTTCCCTAAGAAATTGCAAGAGCTGAGGAGTAGCTGAGCTCTTTGAAAATCTGCTGCTCAGTATTGTCACTGAAGAAGGGCTGGCTGCAAAGCACTAGTGAAAACCTTGTTTTGTCTAAGTTTAATTGGGAGCTGAGCGCTGCTGGAGATGTGGTCTGGGTTGCGTGTGCTGACTATATCCTGGGTTTGGAAATCAGCCCTTGGTGCCTGTGCCGTACACTGTTCTTGGCTCCACAGGCGATGTGAAGGGGAAGGAGCCAATTTACTACTCCGTGCCTCAGTTTCCCCACTTGCAAAATGGAGACTTTCACAGTTCAGGCTACAAACTTAAAATCATTGGCATAGACAATGAGTCACTGCAGCAGACCAAGAATAACACAAAAATACCTAAAGAGGTGAGGCACTCTCCATTCTTCAGAGAGCAATTGATTAGTTGAGCTATACTGTGATTTTTGTCCATCAGAGACAGCAAACTTGAAAAAAATGGCCTAGAAAATGAGTGCATTCTTGCTGATTCTCTTTCCCTCTTCCCACACCATTCCTAGCCTTTGCCTCCCCTGCTCCAGAAAAAAAAATAATATTAAAAATCAGCTTCTCTAAATATTGTTTCTCTCACATCAGCCCATCAGGAGAGGCAGAAATCAAATTATAACCACTGAAATAACCATCAGCGCTTAGTGCCAGGAGGGTGGGTGTAGACACTGGAACATTTTGCTTTAGGTTTCCAAAAAAAATATCTATCTTTATTAAAATAAACAAGTGCAAAAGAAGAAAGAGAAAGAAAATCAATCAGCTGCATTTACAACAGGGAGATATCAAGCAAAGAGTGCTCCATCCAGAGAGACGGATGAGAGCTGCAGGAACCAGACCCCCTCTGTCCTCCTCCTTGGAAGAGGTTTATTTTCCCTCCTCTCCTCATTTTGTGCTTTCTCTCCTGGATATATGTCTTGTTGCTTATGGAAAAGTCCTAGAGAGGACTTTTTCCTACGGGGACAACAGGAGGCAGAAATGCAGAGCTATCCACCTTGTGCCCACCAGATAATTCAAGACAACCTCCATGAAGGGGATCACACTGTTTTTGATACCTACAGGATCTGGCGGTAATTTGGGCAGAACTTGCTGGCTTTATACCTCTTCAATTCTTTGTAGATAAGAACAGATAAATATCAGGATTGTCACATCCAGATATTTTTACAGAGTTTCTCCCCTGCAGGGATTATTTCAGGAAAAAGCATGTGCTATATGGAAATGCTGTTGCAGCCTTTCTGTTCGTCTCTACAGTTCTCCCTGGTTTTTGGCTAGAGAACCAGTAACTTCAGGAACCAGCAAACCAACAAACTTGCTTGCTCTCTTCCAAAACCCATCAGCCAGCCAGCAGGATATTATCATGCAAGACCTGCACCAGGGCTTGATTCTGACCGTTTGAAGACCATCTCTCTGCCTGCGTGAGCTCAGGAGGTGAAGCCGGACAATGTGGCAGCAACGCAGCCGAGCGAGGGGCAGCTTTTCTCAGTGCACCCAGGTGGATGCATTTGGTGCACATTGGTCTACAGGTGCTACTGCCCAAATTAGCCCTAGACCTACCTGTCTTGCTCTCTGGCTAAGCACAGCCGTTTTTTGGGGGGAAGGGTTGTTTGGGCTCATGCCGGGAGGGGGAACGGTCTCAGGCATGCCAAGATCAGGGACCCCTCCACATACGGCTGTGAGGAACCACTGCACAAAGCATCCGCTGTGCATTTTGGAAGATGCCAGCTCACGAACACGTGCTCAGGCCCATGTTGCAGCACTACGTGTACTTGTGTCTCCTCCGGTCCTAAGGAGATGGGGCAATCCTGCAGCAGTGGCCAGCAGCTCGGACTCAAGGGTTTGCCCTAGTTGAGGACAGCAGAGCACTGGGCATCGTCATCTCCCAAGCCTCCTTCTGCACCTTGTCCCTGGAAAGCCACCACACCTGCAGCAGCTTCCCCTCCACCGAGGGGTTAAAAATCCAGTTGAGTTGCAGAGGAGGCTGAGGTGGTTTTGCGCTCCTGCAGTGCCATCATGTGCTTTAGGTACGCACTGCAGAGACACTCCTGGCTGACAAAACTTGCAGGGGCGAAGGAGGCAGAGGAACTGACAAGCAAAACCTCAGTGTCCCTGGGTTTCCCTGGAGGTGGCATGTCGCGGTTCCTGGCACAGACCACCCAGGAGCCAAAAGTCCTGTGGCCACCATCACCACATGCACATGCACACGCACACCAAGAGGCGGACGCAAGGGAGCCCCATGCCGTGATGCTCTCTGGGCGACCAAATGTTTCAGCGATTTCGATGCTGCTCAGTACAGGGCTGAAATCAGCCTTACATCGCACAGGGCTGTTGCAGGCTATGGAGATCTCAGAGGGGAATGGCAAAGGATCCCCCAGGAAAGGAGCCATGGAGTGGAAAATGGGGATTTTGCCCTCTGTACCGCCTGGAAAATTCCCCATCCTGGACGTTTCCCAGTAGGCCCTTCTTGCTGCTTAATAAACCCTGCTCCAGCCACGGCAGGTCCTCAGCTCCTGTCAGCGGGCGCTATGCCACATTGTTAAGCGAATCCATGGGAGAGAGTGCTCATTAACAACACTGGCAAACGTCACCATGCCGTGACAGCACCTACGGTGAGAGCTGCGAAGTGCCCCAATCAGTGATGGCAGCCGCGACTGGCAAGTGCAACATGGTCTCCTGCCACTTCGGGGGACCTGGGAAAGCGACATCCAGCAGCAGAGCCAGGGGCAGAGGAGGTCTGCACCGTGCAGAGCGTGACAAGGGCAGGGTGCGTGGCTAGCAGCATTCGGGGCCACTGGTGTCACTGCGTTCCCTTTGCTTGCTGCTGTCTGGCTCCCTGGTGGGAAAAGGCAGCTTGGGCTGCTGCAGCCATGTCTCTCAGGAGCATCTCCTCTGCACTCCTGCCCCTCCACAGGGCTGTCACTGTCCTTGCATGGCCTGTTGACCCTTCCCGTACCCCTAGTCCCCTCCAAGACATGACTCCAAATGAAACCCTCCTGCAGTCCTCATGTTTTCTCCCATTGCTCTAATGCCAGCTTTCCAGCCCAAAGCTTTGGCGATTCATCCTCCGCAGCTCCGGCCTTTCTTCCCCCTGAACCTCAGAGAAGCAGCAAGATATGCAAGCAAGCCCTGGAGCCTAACCAAGCCCTGGCCTAGTCTGCAAGGGAAAAATGAGCTATTGCATGGGAAAAACGAGCGTTTGCAAGGGAAAAATGAGTGATTGCAAGGGAAAAATGAGCTAATGCGAGAGAATCCTAACCATTTGGGGCAGAAGCCCCGCAGGGCAGATAGAAGAGGATGGATCTACATGTGCTGTCAAGCTCAGGGAGAGACAATGGCTCTCTCAGCCCTGCGGTATGCACCACACACGTTCCCACATCTCCCTGGCTTGTGGTCCAGGCTGACACAAGCAGAGGGGAAGATGTGCACGTCAGTTTCCCCTCCAGTGCCCCCCATTCTGGAGCTGCAGCCCAAAGCCCTCACAGCTCTCCCCGACTGCCTGCCCACACCGCATCCTGGGGCAGAGATTGTCCCAGCGAGCAGTAAGCCCCTGGGATGACAGACCAGGAGGAGATGGCCAGAGAGCAACGAGAGGAAAACCCTGCCAGGGCTTGTTCTGCTTGCGCCTCGCCAAGGAGCCTGCAGCCGGGTCCAGCCATGCGCGCCCGGGGCCAAAAAGCAGATGCTGTGAGCAGCACCGCCTCAGGGACAGGCACGGTGGCAGCACGGGGCACTCCCGGCTTCACAGCCCTTGTTTCTGGCTCTTGCACTCACCAAGAAAATAGAAATAAAACCAATGAAATAAAAAAGCACCAGAGGGGAGGAAAGCGGAGCAATGTGAGAGCAGCACGAGGCAGGGCACGCCGCCGGCTAGCCGCACCGGGGCTCTGGGGTGTGAAACCAACTGCTCGAGTAGCCATGGCCTGAACTAGCTTTTCTGGGGTGAAAAGGAGGAAAATCAGTCCTGGTGCGAGGTGAGGGCGGGCGGGAGCACGGGGGCTGCCCACAGGGTGACAGGGGAGCCGGGGCTCCTCCGCCAGGCTCCTGCTTTTTCCCCTCAGCCAGGCAGCCGTGTGGAAGGGGACCNAGCCATGTGGAAGGGGACCCCGGACCAGACGTGGGCCAGCCCTGTCCCTCCACACCACGGAGTCCTCCCCATGGAGGCGGGTGGCTGGGGGGTTTGTTTTCCTGGGAAGGGGCTTTTTCAGGCTGGGTCCCTGCCGCAGCATTCCCTGGAAAGGAGAGGGTAACGGGCTGAGTCGCCGCCCCACCACAACGCCCGGCGGAGAAGAGGAGGGGTGAGGTGGGATGTCAGGGGACGGTGCTCCCGTGGAGAAACTCAGCCAAAAACCTTTCGCTGTCAAAGCCTTTCTCTCAGAAATTTTGACTTTTCAACCCAACTAACAAGGAACCAAGCTATTTAGGCTTTGGCGATGCCCCCACCTCGGCGCCCAATATACTCCTGGTTCCTACACTACAGCTCTGTAGCTGGACTGCCTTCACTGCAATGCCTGGCTTTGGCTGGCCGTATTCAGTTATTACGTTTTAATGAAAAAAAAAAAAGAGATATTTGGGAGAAAGTAGGTTCTTTGCAATCAAATAATAAAATAAAGGATCTGCCCCAACCAGATTTTGACAAAAATTTCTGCTCAGAGGAAATTTATGCCAGCGCAAATGGATAAAGAAAGTTATTAGAGTGGAATCACAATATTTTACGTTCATTTTATAGCAGTCTAAATGACAGCAAAAACATAAGCAAAATTAGAGGCGTTCACACATTTTCATTTCTTTCCTCTTTGCATTTCCTTACCTTTCCTAGCCTGCTCCATCTGGAGGAGGGTTTCCAGCCAGGCATGCCTGGCAAGGAGTCAAGGGCAGAGGGACACCCTCCGACCAGCGTCCAGGGTGGATTCTGCGTAACAAGAGAGAAAGAAAAGTAGGATCTATTTAACCTCATGCTCTTTATCTTTTAAATCTTTATAGAAAAGCACTGTGGTAGAGAGGACTCTGACACTATCCATCCCACGGACACCCTTAACATGTGCTTTCTATCACCGTGAGCCAAAAACTTCCTACAGCCAACTATTCGCTCAGTCCCTTTTCTACTTGAGCATGTGTTTAATTTGAAATCACGTTGACAACAGTAGGATGCAAGCGGTTCTGCTTAGATGCTCTCGCGATGTGGGTGTCTAGCTACCGATCAGCCCTATCCCTCTTCCTTCCCCCACTTTGAGTCACACTTCCCAATTTTTTTGCTGGCGGTGGTGTCTATTTTAATAGATGGGAAGGAGACGCCTCTTCAGACTTACCATGCTGCAATCAGCAACCACCTAGCTAGGAGTTGCTGCTTTCTAATTACCCCTTGCATACCCAAATAACTTGCAGCCGGTGGCACAGCAGGAAGAGGCTGGTGTTCAGGTTCTCCCTCGGAAAGGCAGCAGGCAGCCCTGTGTCTGCTCAGCATCACTACTCCCGCAAGGGCCAAGCCTGTTGCAGTGTTTTGGCCCAAAGGCAGAAAAAAAACCCAGCTTTGATTAGAGATAAGCAGGGTGTTTTCTCTTCAGAACTTCCAAGGAGATATTAGATAGGATCAATGGAGCAAACTTCTCTGTAAACACCATCTGCAGAAGACAGAGATCCAGAGTTCACAGGGAAATGAGCTGTCTGACACAAAAGTACTGTCCTTTGATTTCATCTTATCCCTGTGCCAAAGCAACCAGTCCTTAGGGGTGCACTGTGCTTTGGTGCCTATGGAAACAGCGTTCTGGGGTCTGGAGGCTTTGCGCAGGAGCTGGGGGAAACCCTGTTTTGCCCTGGAGAAGACCCACCCCAGCGGGGAGGGGGGGAGGTCTGAAGTGGCAGTTTGCCATCACGTACCAGCTCCAGGCGGCGATGGGCACTGCTCCTAATTGCACTGACCCCTCTTGAAAACACGTTAAGCCCCTCCTGTACATGTGGGAGCTTTTGTTTCGCGTATTTACACAGGATGTCTGCAGGAGGACTAAAACAAATCACCAGAGCAGACAGAGCTTGAGAGGCTCTGCCAGGTATCTCCTGGTACATTGAGCTAAGATGCTGCATGATCCTCGCTATCTGCTGGACGCTGCCATCCCACCACAACCGGCCGATCCCACCGTGGATGTCTGCTGGAGCCCTTGCTCCCCACACTCTGCCAGGAGAGGCAGAGGAGGAGGCACGAAGGCACCGCGTGCGAGCTGCCAGCCACCCACTTGCGTCTGCCAAACTTCCCCAGCGCGCTCCCCCAGCCCAGATGAATAGTGTAGGTTTGGTCACGCCACTGAGGAGCGTCACCGCTTCAAATCATGAGACCGGCTTAAAAATAATAAATGGTGATAAGTGAAAAGTGCTCGCTTCCTCTTCGTTTCCCTGGGGTTTAGGAGGGTTTTGCAAGCCTTTAGAATTCCAGTTTTCAGGTTTTCCTGTGATGGCTGAAAGTTTGTATTTGCTTTAGTGAAACCTTATGACTCTTGTAATTAAAAGGTCCCAAGAACAGCACTTAGAAGTTAATTAAGCCAAAAAAAAAACCTCCAAATATCACTGTATTTGCCAAGAAAGCCCACCAGAACAGGCTAAGTTCTGTAAGTAATTTAAGTTTTAAGTTCTGTAAGTAATTCATGTATCTTCAGTGGAGGGTCTTGCTTTCTGTGCCATCCCCTTTCCACAGCAGCTGCATCAGCTGAATCAGTGACTGCCACCAGCGTCCCCTTCTGCATCTGCAAACAGACCATAATACAGGTAAGGACTCTGGCTCCCCTCCACGCTCACCACTGTCGGTACCAGAGGCAGAAGGTATCCGCGGGCACACACAAGCTGACATGCCCTGTGAAATCAGACCGTCCACTGCAGACTTACAAATTCTGGTCTCCGTTAGCCCAGGCATCTCTATGCCGCTCCCTATTTTGTGAGCCAAACATGTCCAAGGGATGGGAGGTGAAGAGAGAATGATTTTTCACTGTCTTTTTAATGCAAGAACCGGGAACATTGAGTTAAATTAGTAGGTGATATGCTGAAAACAAAATAAGATATACAGCTTCACACAGGAGAACTATGGGACTATTTGAATGAAGATTTTGTGGATGCTCAAAGTTTGCATAACTTTAAAAAATGACTAGGCAAGTTCGAGGAAGAAAATTCCAGTCAGAGCTAGAAACCACAAAGATCTCCCTGGGCTGCAGACTGCTGGAGGCTGCTAGAGAAACAGCACTCTGTGATTGACCTTTTCCTATACATTTCCCAAAGCACACACTGTTGGTCACTGCTGGAGACCAAATATTTGGCTGGATGCACTTGTGCCCTGACCTAGCCGGGTCATTCTTCTGCCTTATTTACACCAGTGTATCAGCACTTGAGGGAGGGAAGATCTGTGCCATTGAGAAGCTGTTTTCCCAGTTTTGGAAAGAAAAAAATCCTCCTCTGAAGGCTGAGTCTCATCAGGAATCAGTAGTGGGACCCTGGGATAGCAAGTCAAGGGTCCAATGACTGAGCAGGAATATCCCCAAAAACCAGCCAGCAGGGCTTTATTAATAGACAGCACGGTCAGGTAGCTTGGATGGAAAAACACATTCCTGCTATCAGCTCCAAAGGCTCAGCCTGGCAAAGAGTGTGACTGCAGATTGTGAGTGTCTGTTTCCTTTTCTTTGTTTCCTTGTTGTCTTTTTTTAAACAATCTGCCAATTCATCATTAAGAAATTAAATATTTTATAGCTGCTGTGATGCTGATGACAGGTGCCAGATTGATTGGTTCTGGCAGAGGAAATTTGCTGCTCATTTCTTCCCTTTGCAGCAATAAGTTATGTGCACAGGGGTAGAAAGAGGGAAGAGCTGAAGTCTCCAAGCTGTCCAGATCTGACCCAATAAAGAGTTTAAAAATAGGTACAATCTGGAAACATTTTGGTGCCAACAACAACAACAACAAAAAAAAGCCCAGCTAGAGTGGCTGTGTTTGCTAGTCCTTTACACAGCGGGTGGAAGGGGAGAGTCCTTGGCACGGCTAGCAGAGATGTCAAGGTTGCCCTGACTTACAGGACCCCCAGGACAGTGCTGTTTCAAACCAGCCACAGTGCTCCAAAAGGAAAAATCAGGTAATTAAGCCACTAGCAGTAGAGCCAGAGAGCTTGAGCGCTGTTTTGGCCTCTGCCACTGACTTCCCCATACAGCCCTGGGTAACTCACTTCATCTCTGTCCTGGGGAAGCTCATACACCTCTCTTTTTGAGCCTGGACTATTTCAGACAGTTTCGATTAGGAATGATCTTATCTGTACAGCACTTGGCACATCAGGGAAGGATCAGCTGGTGTGGCCCAGCAGACCTCCCGTTCCCACATGTCACCTGCCTGCTCTCCCCTGAGCCCCAGCCCGAACGGACCCCGTCTCATGTCCTGGGAGAAAGGGGATTTGGGAAGTTTCGCCCATCTTTGATCGCCTCCGCCTCCTCCTTCTCCACTGCCTTCCCCATAAGCTGAGTTCCCCTGGGGCAACCTGGTTTATACAGCACTCGGCTGAGGAGACAGACGAGACACGTTCCCAGAGATGACACTAACAAGATTTACTACGTGACTAAGGCTTGCAATCGGTGGTGATAACTAGAGAATTACCCTGATAAATATTTGATATGATTTGGAGAGTAATAATAGATTTTTCTTGCCCACGATTTCCATCAGGAAGAAGCAAGGGGAAAGAGCTGCTGAAAAGGGGAATGTAATTGTGGCATCCGTCTTTCTGGCTGAGGTTACCTGTCCTTTGCAATAGATCAGTGGGGAATGGGGCCGGGGGGATGTGGAGGGGCAGAAGGTGACAGGGCATCCCTCAGCCCCACCGCATTCAAGATCTGCTGGCAGGTCTGCGGCTCTGGGAGGACTGAGTGTGTGACTCTGTGTGTATGTGTGACAAGTCAAAGACGGAGAGGGGGGGAAGAAAGGGAGGCCAGAGAAAGAAAATAGGATGGAAAGATCCAGGGCAGTAACGGAAAAAGGGCTGGGCTGGTGATGAGGAGGGAGAGCTGGGGTGCAGAGGGAGATTTCTCTGTGCTGTTGGATGCGAAAGGACACGGGGGCTGGCTGCTGCTGCAAAGGCAGAGCGTCCTTTCGTAAACCATCTCAGGGTGCACGTCCATGGGCAGGTGTCAGCAGTGTGCCTGTAACCCCAGTATGCCCCGGCCAGCCTGGCACCCGCCACCCCTGGGCCGGAGGGAGGACTGGTGCCTGTGTTAACTGGCGCTGCTCTCAGGCTGCAAGGAAACCTCATCACCTGCAAGGTGCACCTTTTCTTTCATGAGAGCACCCCAACACCACCAAATCCCACTAGGATTTCCACTCATTAAAGCCAGGATATTTTGTGAACACGTAGCTCAGAGCAGCAAATATCTCTGTCGGAGAAGGTCAGAGCAGCCAGTGACACACAACATGGCCTTGAAGAGTGTGAGAGCAAATTTTTCCCTTCTGCCACTGCCACAGGACGGTCTCGGAGACCCCGCAGTTTTTGCTGTTGTTTGGTATCACGGGCAGCAGGACCGCAGTGCCATCCCGGTGTCACTGGTCTCCCAGCACACCCAATAACTGGCACGTAAAGGTTCAGTTTCCACCTTGCTGCATCCACCACAAAACAGTGTTTAAGACTGTAGGTACCTTTTCATTTCTGAGAAATCACATTTCCTCACACTGTCATTCACACAACAGGACGAGCCTGCCAGGACTCTCCAGCTAAGGATACCCAACGCAGCGGTCCAGAACCCCCTTTCCTGGCTCTGCCACCAACCCGCTGTGACACAGAAAGCAAGTGACCTCACCCCCCCATGCCTTCATTTTCTTTCCTTCATTTTCCTGAAGTACCCGCCCCCTTTGGAGCACGAGGTTTGACAGTGCCTAGCACAGTGGTGCCTGGATCTTCGGTTTCCAACAGGTTAGAAATCGATGTGTCCTGATTTCCAGAGAAGCTGTCGCTGGTGGGAGCAGCAGAAGCTCTCTGCCTCTGAAACAGTGGGCCTCCTTTCACTTCGGTGGTGCCCAATTTGAGGCCTCTGACAGTAAGTGTTCACCTCATTCTTTATTCCCGTCCTTATTTTGCACTCAAGTCATTACTCAGGCTGCGTTCAGCGGCATCAGCTAAAGGAGATTTTAAGCTAATGCAAAGAAAGCAAGTGAGAACAAAGATCACAGCAAGGAAAGTGGGACTTTGGCATGTTCACATAACAGCTACTCCGTCAGGTGGAACATGACATTTATTGTAGGAATCTCTTCATAAACCCTAATACATACTCAATTATATACTCTTAAGAGTCCCTTTTTGTTCCATGTCATTCATCTAAAGAAGTGTCAGATGAAGAAAGGCAATAATCCACTGAGACCCCAATTCATTTTATCCACACACTCAGGGATAGTTATTAATAGCAGAGCTGCTGGTTAATTGCACGTGTCCTGTTACAGGAGATCAATCACATATAGAAGAGCTTGAAAACAACTTAGTGTCATTTTACGCAGAACTGTTTAGTCAGGGCTACACTCGTGTCCTTGCTGGACTCGTACAACCTTTTGTGTGAGGGTTAAGATTTGCTGCGGTTGAACTATCCGAGAAACATTGCTTCCCTCCCTGGGTTTACGGCAAACCCTGGTCTGTCTGCACACGCCGGTGTCTACTTTTGGGCTGTAGTGTAGACACAAAGTGAGGGGCCAGGGCTTGCAATATTGATATGCACAGCCTTGATGTCTTCCACATTAAAAGACAACAGGAAGAAAAAGCCAAAGGCCTTTCCCTCTGCAAGAGGCTGTGGACAACATGGTTGTCTCTTCTGAAAGCCAGCAGCAGCAGCAGCAGGAGGAAAGGGAATGTGCAGCACATAACAAACAAAACTAAGCGCTTTGCTATTGATAAATAACCCATCTTTTATTTAGGATCACATGAAGTTCCTAGGCAGGGATGGGGATCTTGTCGCATGAGATGCAGCCCACACATACGAATAAAACTTCAGGCTCTTCTAAATCTTTTTTTGTTTTTTAAAATATTAATAAAAACTCCACAACGAAATCAGATGTGGAAAAGTGGATGAGAGGAGCCCCATCAAAGACAAACTCCATTTCCACCTCTCGTCTGCGTCACCAAATCCTAGTCCAGTTTCCATCACTTCCAGCTCCCAACAGTCTTCACCGGCTCTTGAAATGAACAACAATGAATTCCATCATCACATCGTAAAGGTTAATCTCCCCTTCAAGCAATCATCTTCATCAGAATGATGAGTTTAATTTTAAGGGATAGGTCCTAGACAATAAAGCTACAACTTACTTACACTGCTGGGCTGAACAGATTCACACAAACAAGGCTGTCTCTGATGATGGATTCATTCAAATCCAGAGAGCTGGAATCAAAAGAAAAATTCGATAAAGCCTTCTTGATTTTTTCCTTTTCTGCCCATTAAGTTGCCGCCAGATGCCTTAATTAGATATTGTTATTAACAAGAACGTAACACACAAATTAAACTTCATCTTATTTGGCCAGTAAGGTAATTTTACCCAACTGTGCTCTCTAAAGGGCATGGGATCTGCTTTATCTACTCTCCTCATCTCTGAAATGGCTCCAGATGTGGGTCCCAGTTCTGCTGTGCATTTGAGCACGAGCCCTGCTCTAAATCTGCAGGGCGGTAAGATAGGTGTTTCACAGAGTTCAGACAGTTAGCGAAGACTTTTGTGTCTCATCCTGAAACCAAGACATCCAAAATCCCATGGAAAATGTGGCTGCTAGGATCCTGGACTAAATTATTTTCTTCTTTTTTTCTGAGCCATACACTTGCAACCTGTTTTTGAAATACTGATACAAGAGGAAGATAATTCTTAGCCTGACACAGAGTGAGATGCATACAGGCTCTGAAATGCAAACATAATTTAGCTTTTGTCTTTATTTCATGGAAATATGTCAGCAAAGCATCTTTTTGAGTGGGGCAGCACTGCCCATCGCCTGCAAGCTCAGTCCTGACCTCTCTTCATGCTCCCCACCAGCGGTCCCACGCGTGGCACGTAAGAGCCATCGGGCAGCTGAAGTCTGTCCCCTCTGCTGCACAGCCGTGTGCCCGGGCTGGCTTCTGTGCAGGAGGGATAAGAACACTGGGTGGCCCAGGTGGAGAAGTCAGACATGGCTCCATTTCTTACCCTTCCTGCCTGAATGTAAATCACTCTCTAAGCACCAGCGAGAGGAAAGGCAGCCCCTTGGAGCAAGATGAGAAAATGAGTGAAGTGGTCTCGCGGTGTGCGGAGGAACTAGAGAAGCATCGTGGGAATAGGAGGGGAGGGGTGACTGAATGCTGGTTCAACCACTGCAGCACCACTGAAAACACCGGCTGTGAACCAATTCAGAGCAGCTGAGGAGCTGGCCAGAAATGTGCACGTCTTTGGGAGACTTGTATGTTCTGCCATGAAAACAGACTCCTAGAAAGGCTGCCAGCTGCCCTCCTGCCCTGCCCTTTCTCCACAGAGCCACGTCCATCCGTCCGTGCTTTGAAAAGGTCGTGGTGCCGCAGCCCCGAAGCGCTGGGCATTGACCTTTTCTGGAGGGAACAAATACTGACACTCGGAGGTTCACCGTCAACCTGCCAACACGGTGATCCCGCAGGAAAGGGAGGAGGGCTTCCTAATCTGGTAGCTCAACACAGACGGGGACGTTAAGCCTGACGCTCTACGTGTGTATCTGAAAGAGGACTTGGGCCTTAGCAGAGCTGCCTTCTCCACACAGACCTGCTCCAGGGAGAGCTCCTGAGCTGCCAGGGCAAGGAGAGGGGCAGGGGCAGGAGTGGGTGACACAGAAGCCACCAGGCACACACCTGCGTGCTGGGCTGAGACACCCGTGATGCAGTGGGGGAAGGATGCTCCTGCCATTCAGACACGGGGATGGGACAACCCGAATCTCATGTTGTGTTGGATGAAGCACCAAATGCTAAAAACTCCTGAATGCTTTTTACAGCTGTAAACTTTGACTTTGGACCACTTTCACTCCCTGTGCCTCAGTTTCCTGCTCTGAACAATACAGATTATGCCATTTTTTAGGGGGTATGGCAAGGGCGGATCCAGGAGAGCATGTGAACTGCTCGGTGGACACAGAAGAATTACCAGCTGGGGCAACTGGCCAGGCATGAGCACGTATCATAGGAGCAAAGGTGCCACTTGCTGCCCTAACTGCTTGTCCCCATCCCCTCTGAAGCTAAACCATCACCCCCTAAGCCAAATCCTGCCCACCAGCCTCTCTCCTGTGCTGTGTATGAAAAGAACTTGGGTTAAAAGAGTCGGGAGCTGCAGATAGGGAAAATAACAGCGACAATTACACTTTAGCAGAGTTCCCAACATACAGGGGAGAAAGTACATCAAAAGGATAAGCTGCCTCTGCATGTATGTTAAAGAGATGGAGCAGACAGACAGGCAGAGCCCATGCCCAAGGCATGAGGCAGTCCCCCCGGTCCCTTGCAGACTGGATGGAGGGTTAGCATTTTTAAGAGGCAACAAATCATTGACAATCCCTAATCCACAGCTCCTGCCTCTTCCTTCCCCAGGGCCTGGCAGGTTCCCCAATGCCTGGCACCTGCTAATGTAATAATCACAACAGGGGACAAAACTTTGTAAAAAATTCCTTCAACAGCTTTTTCCCCAGCATGTCAGCATCTACATGTAATTACAACATGTGTGCTGCTGCTCCAAAGCTGAGAAGAAAACCTGCAGGCTCGCCAAAGCCTTCCCCTCTCTCCCTCCCAGCCCCTTCCAGGGGCATATCACCTTGATTGCTCAAATCTGACTGTTTCCCAATCTTCTTTCATCTCACATTGACCTCCCAGCATGGCAGGCAGCAATAATCAAAGCTGTGACACGTGTGATAGCCCTGTGCCAGACAAGGCATTAACAGTTCCTTTAGATTTAAGCCCAGTTCATACCCACACAGTAAACAGCCTTCCCAGCGAGCTCCTCAAATCCATAGTCGCTTCATCAGAAAGCACTTGTCCCAGTTTCACAAAAGGCCTGGAAATGAAGCAAAAATAAAGCAAAAGGAAAAAAGCATACGCTGGTTAAAATGACTCTAATGCAAAAGTGACAGACAGGAGGGGAAAACATGCACTTGCGCAAATGGTTTAAGCACGCCTGATTCCAAATGCCGGCTTACGCTCTTTAGGTATCTTTAGACAGCAAAATGCAGAAGTGATTGTCTCATATGTTGATGTAAGTTACGAAGAAAGTGGCAAGAAATGCTAACCCAGAGCAGTAACAGTGCGATAGCGCAGGATAGCAAGCAGATCACCAGGACCCTGGGCAGATAGCTCGGGTTCTTATACCACGCTCCCTCCTTTCCTGAGCTGTTTTCCCTGATTTTGTTACCTGTCCTGGCTACGTTAGACTTGAGACTTTCCCACGTGTGCTGCAATCATCACTTCAGTTTCCCATGCAGATGTACCGGCTCGCTGGCAGCAGCCTGAAGGGATTCTCAGGAGCATCAGGAATAAGAAAGCTGGCCGGAATACTAGGAAAGACTCAAGGGAGAAGCAGTCTGCCTGGGAACACAGGGATGTGAGGGACCTCCTGGGCTAGAAAGGCCAGTTGCTGCCATGGGGCAGGTGTAAAAAGAAAAGCTCAGACCTCAAAACCTTCTCTTTTGTCCCTGCGTCTTCCACCAGCAGGCACTTTCTCCTCTGTTCTGCCCTAGCTTGCTTCAGGAACTGTATCCCATCAGCTTACGGAGCTATTTTACCTCTCTGGAACTTCTCCCATGTCAACCTGTGTTTTACCAAATTAAACATGCTGTTCCCGACTCTTCTACTCTCCACTCTGTGATCTGTTTTCCATCTTCTAGGTTATCTTCCAGCCTTCCTCTGCATTCATGCAAGGTTAAGCTCATCCATCTTGACCTTAAGAAGTCAGACCTACAGTCAATGACACCATTTTTTTTGTCTATATTTGCTGAAATATCCCTCCTGATACATCCAAGAACAGCATTTGCCTCTCTGTGCCTGACATGTCAGTCAGTCTGCAGTCACTTAGACCACATAGATCTTGATCATTTGCAGCTCATCATCTCCTGTATTATATCTGAGGCTATCACAAGTCCTCAGATTTGTGACCTGTCATCTCAAAGTTTTTGTTTTGCATCTCATTTCAACTATTCTTATTCTCAAGGTCAATTAGTTCTTTCAGACTTGTACTCTCATTCTCCTCTGCGTCGCTAAAACTTCCAGTTCTGTGTCGCTGGGCTATTTTAGCCTCAGGATCCCGCTTTCATTGCCAAGATCATCCACAAGAAGAAAAGATCAGTTCCAAAACCGTTCTGTGAGGAACTCTTTTGGTAAATTCCCTCCAGAGAGTTGCACCTCACCTTACCGTTTACTAATCCTCCTTTCCTGCAGCTTCACTAATAATTTCCCACATGGCACCTATCAGATACCTTACTGAAGTCTAGATAAAGGAGATCAGCAGCGTTTCCTTTGTCTAGAAAATCAGGTATCTTATCAAAACAAAGCTATCATGTTCGTCTGACACAATCTACATTTCGTAAACCCATGTTGCATCTTATCTCATTTCCCCTTTATCTCTGGGTATTTAATTGTTCTTTCTTTCAAAATTCACTTTGAAATCTCAAGTCAAGGTTAGACTAAGAGGCTTGTAGTAAACTGGATAACTTTTTCTCCGCACCTTACTACTTCTACTATTGTCTAGTCATATGAAATGACCCCTACAGGACATTATTAATCAACTTTTCTGCCGGATCTACACTTTAATGTGCCGATTCTTGCTGACCTACAGCTCCATGGAGCCCAGTTCACTCAGGTGCAGTGCAGAGTTAAAGCCTGGTTGGGGGTATATTGCAGGAGAAAGGATTTGCCTAGGGATGCCCAGGGTGGTGGTGGGAGACGATGGACAAAGACAGAGGTCTGTGGGAGAAGTATTTTGGAACCTGGGCTCTGCTGGGATTCATCACAAAAGTGAATAGGAAGGAGGCTGGCTCTGCTGCTCATGCAAACAGGGAGTGCAGGGTATTAACAAGGTGCGATCAGGCTGTTTTGTTTGTGAGCAGCTTCAAAAATGTTAGACTTATTAGCGACGGTTGTCAAAGTGCCGCTTGCGAAGTTCCCCACTGTCGCAGTGACTGCCAGAGCTTTAATGTTAATTGGACAGATTGTCTCTGGTTTTGAAGAGAAAGCTGTGATTAATGAAACAACTGTTAACGAGGCTGGAGGAAAGCAGACCCTTCACCTTCCTTCTTTTGAGAGGAGGTAAACAACAACTGGCTTTAGCTGCCCTTAAGAAGCAGCTGATTGAGGGCCTTCTTTAAGAGCAAGGCCAAAACCAAGCTGCAGAGATGAATTCAAGGACCTGAGAGGCATGAAGGTGCTTCATGCTTCCAGGTGGAGGCATGACATCCACAACCTCTTCTCTAGTTTAATTCCTNTAGCCTCTTCTCTAGCTTAATTCCTGGGCAAATCTTCCTCAGTTTATCTGAGATTCAGAACCGACTAGAAAACGCAATCCTGGACCTTAGGTATCTTTGGTCCCACACAGGTTCTCCATGGTCTTTTGCACTCTGTGCCTTTGGGCTGGTCTGGAACGGGCACAGTTTGCTTTCCTAATTCAGAAGTGGCTTTTATGTTTACACTGGCTACTGGGATCCATATTTACACTCACACAATTGGCCAGAGGAACAGATATAGTTCCTCCTTGGATATAAAAGCTGAAGGGGATGAGTGCTTTTCTTAGTCTTTATTACTGGCTTTCCCTATCCATGGACCCTTGACCTCTGCCTACCAACCCTCTGGCACTACCACCCTCCCTGAATTTCAGATCTGCTTCCTATGGATTTCTGAAGATGCTCATCACAGGACACAGAGCTTAAAACAGACAGGACCTCCACCTTCTGTTACACACCCTTCGCTCCCATTTAGGAACTCAGTCTCTTAACACACACAGGCTAAAATACTTCCTATTAGTTTCCGAGGGAAAGCACAGACTGTGTTCAGGAGCATCCAGCTCTCCTTTGGTTTTTGTTTCCAACTAAACTTCTGCTGAAGGAGAAGGTTGGAGCGTTTGGTGTCTGAGCCCTACCAGGGTCTTCCTGCTTCCCCAGCGAATTCACCGGGGCATCTCTATGGAGCCACCCAGCCCCATTACCAGCACTTAGGTCTTAATCTTCCTCTCCCTGTGTCAGCAGCAAAACTCCAGGCTGACTTGGAGGGGACAAAGATCAGGCCTCAAACGTCTGCCTCGAGCGGTGAACTAGGAGTGCTCCCCCCTCTCTCATGATGTGCTCACACTCTGAGGCCTCCGGTCATTACTCTCCTTGCTGCCTCATTACCAGAATGTGCCATTAAAGTTTCGCTCACTTGAAAATGATCTCTTATTATCTCTCCATGGAAATTGCCCCGGCAACAAGCTTCCTTCAATATCTATCAAGCCAAAGAAAGCCATTAGAGAAATTACAGTGAGCTGCATGGATGCTCACGCCCCTTCCCTGGCAGGTAGGCTCCCCTGGCACACGGCGCCAGGTCCGCACGCTGCTCTGGCTCCATCATGAGGCCAGTGGAAGAGCAGCCAAGTGTCCCTGTCAAGGTCCCTGGGAGGATGGGGTGGAGGAGACCTGGAGCCCAAGCCAAAAGTGGAACCATTTGAGGCACCATTTGACTCCCCGCAGAAAAGGTGAAGTGCTGGGAGCCTGGTCCTCTGTGCCCAGCAACGCAAGCGTTGAATAGCTAAAGAGGAGGGGAACGGCCCAGATTATCTGTACAAATTTGGGTAAAAGTTCCCAAATAATCCTTTCTGGTTGCTTTGATTTTGGGGCGTCTCCCATGAAATGGCCGGAGAGTCTCCTCTCTTCATTCTGGGTATCCATAGTGCTGTTTGTCTGGCTTCATCGCACCAGGCTGCCTTTCCAGTCCGTGGAGACAAGAGGCATGTCAAGGACATGATTCATTTCACCTGTTTTAGACATCAGCACAGGATGAACTGCACCCCAGAGGTATCTGTTTCTCTCCCTTGTCTGTAAAAGAAGATGAAACAGCTCACTGCTGTAGGTATCTGTGTCGCCAGATGAAGTGAATTCTCAGTGTATTATTTCCAGAGGTGCCAAAGCATTTGGATTAGGCACCCTGAAAAGATCGGGAACACCGAGTGATTACCCATTTCCAAAATATAGCCCAGACCTGTGCAGAGGGAGGACTTTGTCTCGTGATGTCTGGGTGTTTGACAGGGGAAGTATGAGACAAATTGAGGCTGTATTCAATATTTAAAATGTTACAAAGTCCTCTGAATTCACATGGGGTGATAGCAGACCAGGTCTCAGCTCCTCCTTTATTCTGTCTGTACTCCCTCCCACGACTCCAAGTCACAGCGAAGGCATGTGGTTATTATTTTTATTTCTCTTTCTCTCCAGCAGCAGAATAACAGCACTGGCTCGTCTGCCACCTTCGACAGCAGCGTAAGTATAAAACACTCAAGGCATTTTCAGAGAAACAAACTAGAAACAAACCACGGGAGCAGGGCCCCGCTCTGCCCTTTCTATCACCGAACTCCGCAGGTTGCATTTCCGCACTTAAGAAAAGGTTTGATTTGCTACTCGCAGCCCTGAAAATGGTGCAAGGAAAAAAGAACAGGGGCATGTCTTCATTGCCAGTCGGAGGTCTGTCTTCAGGAGGATTTTTATACTAGGAGCTGCAGCATAGCATCTCCTCGCCAAGCACCAGGTAGCCTAAGTGCAATGTCTCCACTACCCGGGTTACATCTTGCCTTTAGCTAAGACATACTAGAAGGAAGGATGGCGAGAGGTTATCTTCCAGGCTAGTGACAGGAGCACTGGGTTTGAGTGATCGTTATGCTAGAAGCGTAGACTGATCCTCAAGGGTGTTGTGTGTTGGATATCTGCTTTCCTCTAGTCGGTATTGTAGCTCCTTCCCGTGCTACACAGCCCTCTGCTGCATGTGTGTTCTCCCACCTCTCTGCCCGTCTCTGTGCCGTGAAGGCTTGTGCCTCCTCTGAAATGACTACAGCTTCCTTGTCCCTTTTGCCACCAAATATAGGCCACTGGGCTCCGTCCCCATTAAGCAAGGGCTGACACATATTTGTGGGAGCAGCTGGCTCCAGGGACACCTTCTGTATCCTGCCTGCTGTTGTTCTGGGTTTTCTCCTGGCTCTACCATCACCCATGTCGGACACCCACTCTGGTACTCACAGCCTCGCCCTGAACTGCAGCTGCTGCTCTGCTCGGTGATGGACCCACCGTTCAACCCAGGTCCCCCCAGGCTGTAATTACGGCACTAAAAACTCGCTCAAATTCCTTGATCCCACTTTATTCTGTTTGTACAGCTCCCCTTGCTAAACTGCCCGGGCAAAGCTGCGCTATGGCTTAGCCCAGGAGAGGAGGGGAGAGGGAGAAAAAGGGGTACTGAAAGAAAACCGGGAAATCAATAAACGATGTCAAAGTGATGCCAGTACTGAAAGTGAATGGGAGAGTTGGACAAAGAGAAGCAAGCCATGGGCATGCGTCATGTTCTTGGTCACATCTGTTAGGGGACAGCAAGCTTCTTGATAGAGTTTCTCAAAGCCTGCCTAGTACGTAGGTCTCCAAGGAGCCTAATTTTTGGTGCTGGAGCTGACTGTACTGAGGTGGAAGGTGTGCGCAGGGGGAGCGTTGGGAAAGCATGGTTGCGTTTACCCTCACAGAAGGCTTGCAGCCCCAACAAATCTCTTCTTGGTGGTTTCCCTTGCCAATGCCACTGAGGTGAGTTCATACAAAAAGAACCCAACAAAAAGATAATCTCATGCAAGAAGGGACAGGTTTTGCTAAGCACAAACCAGAAGGAAGGTCCCTGGAGGCTCAAGCAGTGTTTATGGGATTTGGTTTGGACTTCACAGCCTGCTCAGCTGCAGGCAAAGGATGCGGCCTGAGATTTTTGCTAGCTTACTTGGTCATAAAACAGCCAATTAAGTCGCAAACTCCCATGAGAGGATTTCATCTCTTTCAGCTGGACCCCATATGCGCTCTCTTTCCCTGGCTGGCCAGCAGCCAGGCCTGCTAGAGCAGCCTTGGTGTTCCCTGTACCTGGAGAGGTTTGTAAGCACTCAGTTGGTTTCCACTTACACTCTATAATGGAACGGGAAGTCAGGACTCCTGGGTTCCTTTCCTGCCTCTATCTCTGCCTTGAGGTATGACTTCAAATAAATCATTTCCCTTCCCTGTGCTTGCCATCTGTGAAACATAGCTAATGATACTCTCTCTTCTACCTTTTAAGATTGCTCTGAGATTCCCTATAATCGCAGGGTAGTATTATTGTAGCAACCGTTCTGGACTTTCCTGGTTCAAAAATGATTTTCTGAGATGGGATTGTGTTGAAGGCTGGTGTTTGCTGACCTGAGGCGGAGCAGCGGCCAGAGGGTAAAAGATCAGGAGACAGGATATGAGAGGCCCGGGATCAGCTAAGGTTATAGCACCCAAGGAAGGATATGACAAACAAAAGGAAAAATCAAACTTGGTTAATATTATGTCAGGAATGGTCTTTCCAATGTGATATTCACCAGCAAGGGGGTGGGGTCATTTTTTGCTTCCCCAAACCTGTTGTGAGTTCTGGTTTTGATACTCCAGAGTGGTGAAACATCCAGGATAGTACCTGGGCTCTTGATTTGTAAAGATAGTCTAGCAACGTATTCAACTCAAAGTAAATCTTTACTGATTGGATCACATTAGATCATCAAAATTACGATAGCAAAGGGGCTTTCAAATGTTTCTCCAGGCATGGGGATGTTGAGTAGACAGTCACGGTACAACTCTACCGCTTCAGGGAACAGAAAGAAATTTGATCTTTGGGAACTGGGATTTGAATTTTCTGCGTTAGGTAATGTGCCACTGCCCATGTCTCCCAGCTGCAGAAGAAAAGATGTGGCCAAATTTAGCCTGGATATACTTAGTCTCTAGCACAGTATGTTCGGGGTCATTTCACACTGGGGAAGATGTCAATGTTTAATTGAGATTGAAAAACCGGAGGGAAACAAAGGTGACTGAAGGCCTGAATGGGGTTTGTCTACGACTACCCCATGGGGCCAGAATTCTCAGAAGGTATTTGGCCTGGGGAGCAATATTAACGGCAGGAGTATTTTAGAATTATATGAGTTATACTGAAAAGCAATTTATTGCTCTTCTTGCCTTATCTTATAATATGAAAACTATGGTCTTATTCCATTAGATTAATGGTTAGGCAAATTTAATACAGGTTAAAAGAAAAAAAACCTACCACACCTGATGTACTATGTAGTCAGTTCATTTAATTCACTACTGCAGGAGGTCAGAGAGTGATATGCTGTAGTTGGAGTTAAAAAAGGGCTCTGTAATTTTACAGCCATTAAGAGCATGTCATTATACCTGTGAATGGGGGAATGGAAATCTCAAACGTCAGAATGCAGAGAAAGAATAGCCTTAGGAAAGAAATTTCCCCATCTTCTCCCATCACCTTTTGCACTACTGGGGAGTTGTATTAGACAGGGTTATTGCCATTACCCTTGGAATTGCCTGCTGGCAGCCACCACAATGTACGCAGGTGTTCACCGGTGCAGTGAGGCACATCAATGAACATGGTCTCGTTGAGTTTACTGAACAATGCTGTGTTTCCTCACAGGATCTGAGAGCCCACTTGCTTAATGGTTTAAGGGAATAACTCTGCCTGCACCCTGAAATGCAGCAGCCACAGCGTTCACCACAAGCAGATCCCCTCCACCTCCAATGGATCTGGCCAGGAGAAGAGAAGAAGAAAGGCAGTGCAGGTTTGGTGGCACTTGGTGCCCTTCAAATGATAGTTCCTCTTCTTGTAGAGGCTCTTTTGTAGTTGACATCAAAGACTGGGCCTCATAATTTGAGAGGAACGTGATGGGTATTCAGCGTGGCACTTTCCCCATGGGGAGTCAGTGCCACGTAAGGCAATACTTATTGGCCTTCCTAAAAGCAAGCTGGAGTGAACTGTATTTCCATGGAAGCAAACAGCATCAGGAGCAGCCACGCAAGTTATTTCACCCTTTAGATATTCACAGATCCATGAGATCAGATGAGCTGGGAAACCTGGAGCTCCTTTCACAGAGTCCTTTTTCCCAGGGAGAACCATGGCATTTGATCCCCAAGGAGCCCCTACTGCCTACACAAATAGCTCCTCGTGTTTAGGGGAGGAAGGCTATCATAGAAGGGTATCCTGGGTCCAGAAAAGACGTCATGGATGTGGCAAGCGCAGTGTGAGCTAATGGGACACTTTCTTGGGTGACATATCTCCTTAGTTCGTGGTTCATCTGCACCTTCAGGTGCCAAGCTGCACCTGCCTCCCTCGCAGCTAAATGAGACAGTTTGGTTTGTGGTGTTCCTAAGAATTAGCCACACGTGGGAACTCAGTGCCTTTTCCACCTGCCTTCACCTTCAAAAATTGAATTAATCTGGATTTAAATTGGCATTGTTTTCTGTGTTGTGTGAGGAACTGGGGAATAGATTCATGTTTTAGTCAGGTTCTAATTTGGTGGAGGATTAAAGCCTCATAAATAAGGCACAGTATTTATCCAGCATGCTTGATGAAGATGTTCTTCCTATAGCTCCAATACAATCCTTTTTCTTTCTGCAAGCAGAACACAGTGAAATGCAAAACGTTCTGTTTGCCATCAGCACACAAAACTCATGGCCCCAGTGCTCAGCTGGTGCAGACTGGCACGGGTTAGAGGCTGGCAATGCAAATGCATCCCATGGATACTGCACGAAGAGGTGTCAGAGCTGACCTTGCTTTGCCCTCACACGTCTCTGTAACGTTGCTCCCAACCTGTGCAGTCACACTTGAGTCTCCCGTCTCCAGGGGGAAGCCTTTGCCAGCACGCTGGACGCGGGGAAAAGGGCTCTCAGCATTGCAGCAGCGCAGTGTGAGTTATTTCCTCCCCTGTGCGCCTGAACTCTTGCTGTGCCGCCCCACTGCCCATCCTCACAGAGAAACACAGGTGGATGCTAAGTGGTGGCAACCTGCTGGAGAGCGTTTCCTGGGCTTAGGTGAGAGATTTAGCCTTCAAGCCACCAAAAAGACCTTTGGCAGGAGCAGCCAGCGCAGGACCTGAAGTAAAACGTGGTTTATCCAGTCCCATGGCTCAACCTTCCCTTCGTGCTTCCCTGGGCTTCCTGGCTCCTCTGAGGTGAGGAGAGGAACGCACGCCTCCCTGCTCCGCGCGCTCCTGCTGCCGGCCGTTGGGCTCTTCCGCCAGCCTCGCCAGCGCCCCAGGGTCCAAATGGCCCTTCTCCAGCTCAGCTAATCTGTCACTGCGGAATCTGTCAGCTGGCGGATAATTTATGTGCACGAGCTCTGAGGTGGGCAGGGAGGAATGGCACGGACCCAGGATTTACAATGCACGTGTCCAGCGGAGGGGAGGGGGGATAAAAGCTACAAACGTGACGCTTTTCTCTGCCCATTGATAGCACGCTGCCCAGCCCCTTACGGGGGGAGTAGCGCACGGGAGGCCGGTGGTTCTGTAGAAGCTTTTTGCTGATACTGAATTAATCCCGAATTTTCACTGTCTCCCTGCAAAGTTCCCCTGAGCAACCCACCTGGCCGACACCTGCCAGAAAATTAAAAGCAGGGCATTTGGGGCACAGCCAGCTTTTCAGGAGTGTGTCTCCGGCTCTCCCGGGTTGATTTGGATAGCGCTGCCTCCCAAGCTCCCAGTGCCTGCCGCTGCGGATGAGCAGATCCGCAGTCACGGGGGCCCCTCGTCAGACTGATCCGGTGGTGTAAATCCACAAGCTGTACGTGTGTGCACCCCGGCGTCCCCAGCTAAACCCCGTCTGCGCAGCGCAGAGGAGCTGCGAGACGAGACCCTGCGTGGCAGGAGCCCAAGCTGGCACTGCTTCAGCTGGAGACCATCCACCGGTGACAGGCCGTGTTACGGCTGTGTTTCACAGCTTGTGAATCCCTGTCCGTGCCTGGGTGTCTACATGGCAACCAGCACCCCGCGCAGACCTCTAGCCTCCCCGTTGAACAAAGCTCCTTATAATTACCCATCTCCAAAAGTCCTGCCCCTTCACACGCAGGCCACCATCCCCTCCCTGCAGAGCAAGCTGTCCGTTTCAAAAGGCGTGGGTCAAACACCAGGCAGGACTTTCAGTAAAACAATATTCAAAACGATGCTATGGCAAGTAATTATGATGATCCCTGCCCTGGAGATCACCGACCGGACTCACAAAGCAGTATAGCTAATCTCTGTATCAGCTGTAGGGCGAATCCGAACTCTTGCTTCTGTGTCCAGTTACCTGGATCATGTTCCAGTGGACCCACAGATGCTCCTAGAAAGCCCAGGAGCTTTAGCGGCCGTGCGTTGGAGCAGGCACTGCCTCGTGCATGGGGCAGGACAGCTGAAAGGATTGCCATTGAGCTGATGAACCAAACACCACTCAGCATCACTGCAAGCACCGCATCACCCGGGAAGATGGAGCGTGCCTTTGTGAGGCACACTCTAATTGCACGGAGCTGTGACAGCTCTTGTGGTGCCATCTGAATTACTATGTCAGCTGGACACTTATCACCAAGAAAATAATAAACACTTAGAAACAGGGTACATCAATGCCGTGGATGGCCTTCGAAACACGCTCGGTTCCCCCACCGAAGGAGCAGGTGTTTCTACTCGATGCTCTTCTTGTGAAGCCAGAGAGGCAGAATCCCGCTGCATGTTTCTGGTGACACAGAAAGTAAACAGTAATTTACCACCCACTCTGCTCTCAAGTCCTCGCTAAAGAATTGGGACCTGACATTGCCTCCCTGAGACTGACAGAAATCGGGAATTACTCTGGGCAGTCTGGGTGCTGTAAAGCTGGCCTGAGCGCTTCCTACCTTCTGTGGTGGTCCCACAGGCTGTCAACTTTTGTGTCCGGACTGGAATCCAGGGGGTTTTGCTGACCTACACCTGCAGATTTATAGAAGATTTTAATACAGTAATTACAGACAAACCACATTTTCCTGTCCTCTACACTGAGCTTCCCCACGCACCTGCTCTCTCTCCAATTCCAGCCCTTTGGAGCAGGTTGTCTGCGCAACTTCTGCAGGACTGCCTCCACGCAGAGTTAGATCCTCAGACGGCCTTGGGAGAACTGACCCATCTGCTCGGCACGCTGATGCTCCCTCACGGGATACTCAGTGGGACCCCTCCCTCTTAACTTCAGCTGGCCAGGAATCAGCACTTAGTGTAAACCAATTGCCTGGACTTTTTCTATGGTCACTGGAGAAAGATTGGCATGTCCCGGGGCAAATTATTGCCATCATACAGCGGGTGTCTAGGGAAGGAAGGGTTGAATTACCACCTCATTAAGGCTATGCAAAATGGGGAGAACACGAAACTTGCTTGATTTGGCTAAAAACCTGATCTGCCCCTGGGGTAAGTTAGAAAAGCTCTTCTAAACCATGCCAACAGCACATTTGGATTGATCAATAGCCCTGGCTCAGCTATCCCTGATATGCAGTAGCGCTCATCTACAGCAATTACCTAAAAGCCTGGGAAGGGGAGGAGATCAAGTAATTTAGCAAGGGAACAGGGCCTCCGCATTGATTAAAAATGTAATGGGATCTTTGAGATGGCTTCAGAGTTGCCCCCGAGGTACTCCATCAGCTAAAGGCAGGAGTCACAGCACCACTGGGGCTTTGCCTCTGTTCTCCAGCCCAGCAACACAAATGCAGTCAGGGGACCATTTTTAGGTGAAGACAGTGCTTCCCTGGGAGAGGATGTGTCTACAGCCCGGTTACAACAACAGTGGATCGGAGAGGGAAAGAGAGAGATGTGCCAGAGTTGAGGGAGTCCAGAAAGAGGGGCAGGGCCAGCATGTTTAAATCGATGGAACAATCAGTTGGAGGCTGAAGCAATTTCGAGATTAGGGCCTCCTTTATGGAAAGCAGTGATCTCTTTTTGATGAAAAAGCCATCCCAGCCTATTGTTGTAATCTTACCTCTGCTGGTGCAGTTTCCCTGTGTCTCGTGGCTGACCCACTTCCTTCAGCTCCTTTGCTTCTATCCTTCAAGTGCAGTTTTAGCTCCAAACTACATAAACACCTTGTTTAAATTGCTTTAATCTCCAAGTGCTCTTTCTATTGATTTGAAACAGTTAAGCTGTCAATCAGCCCTTTCTCTTCACACTGTGGACCAGGGAGGAAGATTAAAATAACAAACAAACAAGAGGCGGATGGGCAGGGAAGTTAGTCTGGATATCACAGCGGGTGCTAGCTCTTAGGAGCCTGGAAACAGGTGAAAGGAGGTCCTTCCAGGTGCTGAGCTCTGTAGAAAGCCCCTATCCAGAACAGAGGGCAGCGTGTGATGCCCTGCAATGCCCAGTTCCTCATCAATTCAGACGCTCCCGCTGCTAACGTAGGACCTGGGTGTCTCTTCATGCTAAGTGTTGTGCAAATATTTCCTAGGAGACAACCTCAGTCTTACCAAGTTTGCAGTCAGCACTGATAAGACCAATGAAAAAACCAAAACGATAAGAGAGGTAAGCAGACACACAGAGGGAAAAAGTAGTTTTTCCAAGGGCAGTGCATGAGTCTAAAGAAAGACTGTCTCCTGATGAGGATCTAGCACCTCATCAAAAACACTCAATAAACACACTCAGGGTGACTTTTTTGTGCAGTAGTGAGGAAGCGAATGGACCCGTACTTTTACAGATACACATGGCACCTGAAACCCAGCCCGCCTGCAGCCCTGCCCCCGGAGGCTGTGCAGAAATGCCATTGAGGAAGGACATCTGAGCTGGCCCTCCGAAACTGCGGATGCTCTTGCAGTCACTGGATACATCCCCTGGCACGTTCCCTCGCTTGGATAGCATACCAGGCCATCTGCACTCAGGACAATCCCGATGGCAAGCTTGAAGCAGCAGGCTATTATTTCATCATTACAGCAAGGCTAATGACAGGGCCAGAGGGGCTGATTGCTGCTGGAGAGGTCGACGGTCAAGGAACTAAGAAGGAGAATAAAGATGAGGCATGGCACATGTGGCTTTGCGAGAGGTGTGCAGCTGGCTTAGCCTTGCTCTAGTCAGGAGTATTGATCACTAAAATGAAGCCGAGGGTCTCTAGTCAGTCTTCAGCGTGGAAATGCGCTGAAGTCCAGTCCAGGGCTAGTCACACGCTCTGAAAATCCATCAATTAATCACATTATGCAAAGCCAATATTAGACACAGCGGCACTCAGATACTACACGCGCTTACTCTGTTCTGCATGGGCTGGGGAGAAACCTCTCTGGTGACCCACTTGTTTCTGCCCCTCCCCATAAACGGGGTTTTTTTACAGCCTGATGAGTGTGATAAGGATTCACTCTCTGCTCAGCTCTCACAAGAAGGAACCCAAATTGTCCAGCACTTTCCCTCGCACCCAGCGCAGAGGGGTTTTCAGGGAGATGCTCCTCTTGCATTGGGTTCTGAAACGCTTTGAACGTGGTGGCCAGGGAGGGACGGCAGAGCAGGGGGATGACAACCCCCGAGGGGCTGGAGGGACCGCGGGCTGAGACGCGGCGCTCGCAGCAGCGCTCTGCTTTCTGCAGGGCTGAGCTGCAGGTCCTGCTGCTGGAGCACACGGCGATGCCAGGGAAGGGTTCACAGAACAAAGAGGCCTGAAATTGATTGGGTCATTCATTTGAATCTTTAAAATAATAATAATAAAAAGAACCCTTCTTTGAATGGGTTTCTTTCCCCTCAAGCAATTCAGGCCGCTGCTCGATTTCCATTTGGCCTCAAGATCCTTTTATTGATATGCTATAAAAATTTGCATGCGGTGGGAAGGCTGCTGGAGAGCTTGCGGTCGGAGGGTTGCACCTTTCTAGCTGCGGGAGCTGAATGGGTTTCACCTTCTTCTTCTGACTTTTGGGAGCAAGAGTGGAAATAAAGACTGGGGCAGAGGGGTCACGGAGGAACCCGCACAGATAAAATGAGAAAAGATCACTTCACTGTCTGCACAAAATGAAGCAACTGTCCTACAGAAAACAGTCTCCTACGTAACATTTCACTAGTCCACTCTCAAAAGGCACCAGGGTTAGATACAGAATAAGGTGGAGGTCCTGCAGGGAAAATACAAGGTGATGAGAAGAATAAAGATGGCATAATGAGTTCACATATGAGGTAGATTTAAGGTTAGGTGGACAACTGGCCTTTCATTTCTGGCTACACAAATACTTCCTTTTTAAACCCGTACTGATATTCTTTGGTCAAATGGGAGAAGAAGGGGAAGGAAGGCATTGGAGGGTTTAATGTGATTTTTGGGGTGATAGGGAAGGTTGGGCGGGACGGGACAAACTGCTTCTGCATGGGGGAGCTTCACAAAATCCTGACACCCTGGAGAAAACCTCCTGGAGGCTGGTAGAAGACAAGCCTATGCAGGGAGCAGTGTAACACAGAGAAGGAAGAAGATATGTCAGCACTCCCTTTCTGATGATAGAGCAAAGTGTCATTCCAGGAAAACAAGCAAATTTCAAAGAGGGAAAAGAGAGAGGCTTCAAAACAAGCAGGGTTTGTTGTTTTGGGGTTCTTTTTGTATACAAAACACACAGACTGGATTGATTTCATGTTTTTAGAGGGCTTCGATCATATGAATAAAGATGGCTTTCCCCAGCTCCCCTTTCCCAGTTGTTAACAGCTGGCTGACGGCCATCGCGCACAGCAGCAAGGGCCAGAGCACAGAACGGAGCAGCCGGAACCGACACTGGTGGGTGAACACTATGAGCACGGGACAGAAAGAGGCCTGGGGAGAGGTGTCAACTAAAATAGAAAAGGACAGCAGCAGGGCCACAGCACAATGACTTAATTTGTGGGCTTGTTCTGCTCGGTAGGGGTGGGCTGCTGTGACACCCACGCACTGAGCAACAGCTGGCAACATCTGCCGCAGCTCCTCCTCTTCTTCAGCTTTCAAACACTTGCTGTCCTCATCAGTTCTTCTCACTTCTCCTCCCCTTGCACTTCCTGACTGCTGCAGTTTGCTTTTTTTTAATGAAGTCCCTTATCGGGGCTTCAAAGGGGAGGTGCACCGGAGTCAGGAAGAGGAGGGAGTGGTGCCTTCCAGTCTTTCAGGTTAAAATTGCAAACACACACATATGCATACACATTGAAAAAGCAAAGCAAGGAGGGAAATCAATAGCCCTGGTCAAAACTCATTTTCAAATCTGAACGAAGCTTGTGATTAGTAGAGCCCCACAGAAGCCACTGTTTCCAGTCTTCATCTAATCCTTAAACGTCAGCCTCACAGAATCATAGAAAATTAGGGGTGAGCAGGACTTCCAGATGCCACCTAGTCTCTCCCCATGTCAAACAGCCCCATATGCATGAGATTCACCAGTAACGGGAAACGCCAGCTCCTTTTTATGGTTTGGTGCTGTGTTCGGACTAGAAAAATGCAATGGGCAGAACCTGCTTTCCTTACTGAATTTACCCCCCGCGAGGGCCAGTGTGTCCCAGGATCTCCAAAATGAGCAGCGCTGGTCGCATACTCAGACCCTCCTCATTGCTAGCACTGGGTCTTCCCCACTGGGTTCAAAAGGGGTGGGGTGGGTTGGGAGGGATGATGATGGATGGAGGAGGAGTAAATTCAGACAAGTATGATCTTGTCTCCAAAATTAGTGATTCTTTTATATATATATATAAAAACCTGTATTTCATCAAATGACACCTTACCACCACAGTCAATAAATAAGTGGTGATGGGGTGGCAGAGTGGAGGACCAGGCAGGGGCAGATGGAGATATGAGAATGTGAGGGAGAGGAAAGGAGGAAAATAAGCTCTGGCCCACCTGAGCTAATTTCTGAAGGTGGACATAGGTGGTGATTAGCAAAGTCCGACTTAACCGCTATTATCTCCTCCCGAGCTTGCGATGTAAATGTCAGCTTCCTGCAGCAGGGAGAGGACCACTAATGGCTGCGGCAAAGCAAGGAGGGGTAAGGAACTTCCAAATGAGCTTGACATTTTCTTAACCTGAAGCAAACGGAGGCTGTGAAAGGCCAGAGAAGGAACCCATCGGAGTGACTGAGAGGGCTGTAAATGAAGAGCAAGACCTTGCTTAAACGCAGCCATTTGTAATGGGCTGCCGAGCTGTGACAGAGGGTGAGTTGTGGGAGTTTGCATTGGGAGGGGGTGCCAAGAGGGTGGGTGGAGGAGCAGATGTGTTCACACTCCCTTTTGGCAAAGAGGATAATAACATTTGCCTTCTTTAAAGGGAATACTGATGAATAGTTAGTAAGCCTGGGCTGGGCTGCTTTCCATAGGCTCACTATCTTCTCTGAGGGCTTCTCGTATGGGAGGATCTGAGAAGCAGGACCTCTAAGCTAAATAAAAAAGCTGCGCAGCAGGGATCATTCCCTTTCTTGCAAAATTCAAAATTCAGAGACATTTTTCATCCTCCTCAGGGTAAAAATGAGATCTCAAAGTTTTATGGGCTGAACTGGGAGGGGAAGCACAATGAACAGGTTCCCTCAGATGAGTCAATACACTGATGATCAGCACAGTCACCTAAGACATGGCAAATGCAGATTCACGTCTTTGCCTCAGCCTGGTTCAGAGCAAGGCTGCTGTAAATCATAGCTCGGTCGCTCTTTGGGTGACAGTCCTGTGTACCTCACCACCGTGACTCAGGTCTGCATCTCTCTGCCCGTTAGACTTGTGCCAGTTAGGAATTCAGGTAACCTGGTTCATTCCCTCAGAAAGAACTGACGTCAGCCCACGAGCATTTTCCAATTAAAATCCATTTCAGGGAAATAAGACCATAATAAAGGATCTGTGGTGCTGTGTAAGACCAAAGGTTCCTTGACCCCTGTCTTAGAGAGCAGACTGCAAAGCTTCAGAGAGGGTCTAAGATCAATTACATCTCTGATTACATGTAGTTTGTGCCACTGGAAGAATATTTGGGTTTGAGGTGCACCTCAACCTACTAAGTCTCCTGGAACTTTCCTTGAACCAACACACAGTCACCACATTATTTTTTGCTGCACATAGGTACGTGCATGGTTTTGAAAAAGCTGCTTATTACAGTTCAATGGCGAAGGATAGACCATATTTTATCGCAGATCCGCTTGTAAGGTTCATTATTGATTTTAATGTACCTGTGCCAAGAGGCAACAACGGGCATAGTTTTTTAAAGAGAAGGAAGGAAGATTAAATATACTCAATCCTTGTCACCTTAGCAAACATTTATCCATCCGGTTGTGTGTGATGAGAAGTCTCTATTCCAAAGAAGGAATTAAATTTTAATAGGACAGAAACATGTTTGTAGGGCTGTCATGGCCCAGGATTGGAACAGACTACAGCACTGCAGGGAAACACCAGAGGCTGCTGACAGAAGAAAAACTGAAGGTGATAACTTATGCCTGAAACGACTGATAGTAGGGAATGAGGTGATACAGGACAGGACGGATGTGGAATGTCCTAGCCACTGATGGCAGAGACATTCCCTGCCCAGAAAGGAGGCAGAGCAGCCCCCAGCATTGCCCTGGCTGTACTTACTGCTCACAAAGGTGGTGCCAAAGTTACAATGAAAGGCAGAAAATCTCAGTACAGACAACAAGGTGTATACTGACTGCCACGGGCTCTCCCAGCAGCAGGACTCAGCCTGCAGGACCACGATCACAAGTAAACCTCTTCCCTTCTTCACAGAAGGGCTTTCCTCCAGTCGGGGAATGTTTAGTCCTTCCAGGTAACACCAGCCAAGCTCAGCGCTAACAAGAAGGTTAATAATCTCCTTGCTTGGACGGAGAAAAGCTAGCACTGCGGGTGAAACCTTTGCTGGGCTCTTCAGGTTACGGCCCAGGGTCCTCGGGACCAGAGTGAAGTGGGGGATAGAAGGTGCACTAATGGACTGGACCAGTGGAGGCTGGCAAATGGTTTGGGCGACTCGCACCTCCTCTGCCATGCTCGGTACCACGGAGTGGGCACAGCAGAGATTGCTGCTCTCCCACCGTCCCATGTACACCAAGGTTCGCTCCATGCTCCAACGAAGAACTCACTTTACCTCCTGCCCTTTAGTGGCCTCCGCAGCTTCTTACTTCCAGTCATTACCAGTCACGGTCTGGATTTAATGAGGCCAGAGTTCATGGGATGAAATAAATGCGGGTCCCCGAACCCTCTAAACCAAAGCTAATGAAAAATATATGCTCCCTCACTCCTGCTCTCATTTTCACATCCTGCAAATTATCTGTGCTAATGCACGCAACTCTCTGCTCCTCCGCGGCTTCAGATGCTGAACTTTGAGTCTTTGTCACATCAGCCGGCACCAAGTAATTCCGTACAGAAGTCTGACATTTCCAGTTGAAAAAAATAAATTGATTAAAATTCAACAGGCATGTAGTGTTCAGCTTTTAAAGGTCGGCAAATCTAAGGAACTATCAACTGTAAAATAATTCAGCATTTAGAGGGGAGGGGCAGCTTGGGGGGGTCCTGGGAAGAGGGGGGGAGCGCAGAATGTTAGGATCATTTACTGCCTGCATTTTGCTGTCAAGAACATAATTATAGGCAATTTAATTATCATATAATGGATTGGGTCCATCTTCCTGAGCATCATGGCCAGATCCTACTTTGCCTCCCTGGGTCCTTTGCAGTGCAGACGTGGGGAGGGGACTTTGACAGTGACTGTGGGTGACACTCCTGTGGGTGAGTGTCTACAAGGGGACTTTGGAGAATGAAGATGGGTGACTTTCAGTTGTCCAGTAGAAGGATCAGGCTGTTGGAGCAACAGTGGTATAAAATCCCTCCTGAGAGAATTGCTTTCACATGGGAAGTATGAATTTGCCCAGGCACAGGTCAACTTTCTAGCACACTGCTGTCTGTTTGGTCCTGTGACATCTCTATTACTAGGAGGCTCCACTGAATATGGAAGCTAAGATGGACAAGCACAGCCCCGTAAGTGACTTAGAGATGAGTACTGATCGCAGAGGAAACTAGGTCAGGGTTTCGAGAGCTGCCCCATCCATCTCATGTCACTGGAGTTCTACCAAGACCCAAATCCAATATCTTGAAGTTCCTCCAGTTCTGCCATCTGGATTTTGCTTATTGAGGTCCGTATGACCCAGTTTTGAGTAAGATCAGGTTAGACAAACAGGAAGCAAACTCCCTTTGCACCAACCTTGATGGACCACCATCATTTACGCGAGAACAAGAAACCCAGACACAGAAGCCTTCAGCCTGAGACTTCTTTGGCAGGTTGCAAGTTACTAATTAGGACACTCTCCCTTCCCTTGATTGCACTGCGCATGTACAAATCATAATATCTAATGCATGGCTTCTCCTCTTCCTTCTCCCTTATCCCACCCTCTTGGTAAAATCTTTGTTCTTCCCATCCTTTTGTGCATGAACTTGAGACCAGCTCTTTCCAGCCTGGAACATGTTTGGTTTCACTGTTCTGTTAGGTCAAGAAATACATCCCAAGGGAACCATCTCCTAGAGCTTAGTGGTAGAGAGAGCAGAGGAGGAGTTGGAGCCCACCCGAGTGGGGTTTGGGGCAGCAACCTGTGGGCAGTGGGCACTTGGCCTCCTGCTGGCTTTCTGACCCGCAGCTTAGCAGGAAATGGGCAGTGTGATGCTTGGATCGCCTTTCCCAAGGATGGGATCACAGCCTGTTGTACAACACAACTGTGACCCCTACAGGTCTCTGAAAGGAGAAATACTGATCTCCTCAGAGGCAGGCACAGGTAGAGAGTGAGCGAGCAAGGCATCTCCTCCGTCCTTATCATTCAGTACCCCTGAATATCAGGGCAGAGTTGATATGACTGTGATTTGTTATTCCTTGTAGTATCACATTCTCCCCTTGCTCACACTGATGCCGTGCCATTGATTTTAGTGGGGACAGGATCACTGGGACTGAAGGGAAAAATGCAATCCATGCAATTGCCAGTGAATCCCGGTCTCCAGGCCAGAGACCACCAGAAGGACTCAGCTCCATGGAGCAAACATACACATCAAAGGAGAGCAAGGTGATTCCTACTGCAAGGTGGCTGTAGGAGAATCCTGGGGAAATTGTGTCTCAGCAACAGGCTAACTCAACCTTGAAAAATTGAAATAAGGTGAAAAGAAAGAGAAAGAGAAGGACCAGCAGGCATACTGCTATTAGTCTATTGCCCAAATGCTGCTGTGTGTCAGTACAAAGGAGAGGCAGAGGAAAGAGAACACTGTCTTCTTCATTTAAAATGCCCCCAGCCTAATATTTGCTAACTCAACTCCATCCTTGGACCTCTGTCTTGCCTTGTCTTAAGAGGAATCCACCACAGTGCATCACTGCAAGCTCCGGCTAAACTTTCAGTCTCACTGGCACTTACATCACTGGAAAAGTCTCCCTGCCCTTTACCCTGCCTAGCGAGTTCCTTTTGCAAGCAGTGGACACCCACATCCCCACACTATCTCCGCTCTTTATATCAGCCCAATAGAGGGGTTTGGCTCATCCATCTCCACATACAAGACCTGGACCTCCCTTCTTCATGACTGCCATAGTCTCCAGTGCACTACACACTTGCCCTGGATCACAGTGGATCAAGCCCACCACATGTATCAGCGCACCATCAGGCTGCATGGGCAGCTCCCCACATGGTCAGGATGCTCCAGATCCTAATCCTTCTGGCAGAAAACCCTGTGGCCCTAAAATCTGTGCCAGGGAAAGCAGAGGAACCCCTGCAGCTCCACATCCCATCAGCGTGGAGCTTGCAAAGCCTGGACCTGGGGAAGGAGGGTACCACAACTCCCCACCGAGCAGGGCTTGCTGACGGCAACACCCAGGGCTCGCTCCTGAATCAACAGCAGCCAGGAGAGCTGCTCGGCCTCCTTCCCCCTCCCACCCATACACAGCAGCCAAAAAGCACCATGTTGATTATTCAAGAGTGGACTCTTAACAGCTCTAATCAGTTGATAATCCAATAACACACTCAGCCGAGCTGCACTCTCAGCTCCCAGGTCCCCGCCGCTGAGAGAACATTTACAGCTGCGTCTTGTTGATAATAACTGCCCGGCAGTCAGGAGGAAAGCACAGAAAACGACTCCTCCGCTCGCTGCCGCCTCCTGCTCCTTAGCCAGGTGAGAGGCAGGCAGACCTTTCTGCCCCATGGCACCCCGGCCTCCCCCTGGCCCCTCTCCGCCCGCGACGAGAGCAGACCGCTGCACAGCTGGCTGCCGCTGGCGCCCCGTCTTTTGCCTTGCATACAGCTGTGCAGCAGCCGGGTTCCTGGGATGCTCAGGAAAATAAGTTGCCTGTTCTCTTGAGCTACCCCCCGGGCAAAACTGCTTTAAATGTAATAAATAAAAGGGGAAGCATCAAATCCATCATTTTGAGGGCATTTGAAATGCAAGATGCCAGGGACCAGCCAGCACAGCCTCAGGCCCTTTCAGTTCTCCAACACTTCAGCACAAACCGGGAGCATTCAGCCCGGGTGGCCTGGAGCCAGCAGGCAGGGAGAGACATTAAATGCAGAAATATCCCTTCCTCCGCACCATCCCAGCTTTCCATCCCCAACCCCATCCCGAGGCAGGCAGAAAACCATTCACACCTGCTTCTCACTGCTTTCACAGCCTGATTTCTCAGCTGGAGAGGCTGGCTGAGCCTCCTGGCAAAGTCCTCTCTGCCTTACCTTCCACTCATTCATTTTGCCTTAACTCCTCTTGTCCAGCCCAGCCCCCCTCTGCCCCTCCTGCCCCACACAGGGTGTGCCTGGCCCTGCCTCATTATCCCCTCATTAGCCATGGGATTACAGATGACTGCTTATTTCCTCCAGGTGTATCGTCAGGGCTGCGCTAGCAAAAAGGTGCGGAAAGCCATTTCTGGACCCAAATACAGGTTTTTCCATTAAGAGATTAAACCAATTTCCCCATGCGTTGAGATGAGTAGTTGTGTCTGTGTGTGCATGTGTCTGCGCCCGCATGTGTGCGGCAGTTTGTGTGTTTGGAGTGTATCACCCATTATTTCCTGAAACATTTTAGTTGGTAGATTTACTAGAGAGAAAAAAGGGGGGTGTGAAGAAGGCTGTATCCCTACTGCAACCCTTTCTTGGGTACCTGAAGAAAAAAAGTGACATGAAATAACCCAAAGAGATGTGTGCCGGGTGTCGAGCTCTCACAATGCCCAAATGCCTCCAAATGGTTATTTTTCATGGGCACCCCCATGGAGCAGGAAAATCCATTGCTCCTAGCAATATTGAGATGTTCGGGTCTAATGAAAAATAAAATGGGGTGGTTGTTCTGGAGCTGGCCTCCTCCGCATCCAGGGGACTGTGGGCACCGCGCACCCAGGCTCCCCATCCTCCCCGCGCGTTTACCCTATTCTTTTCTCTCCTGGTGCAAAACTTCCTCCAGCTCAAACCCCATGGTGGGGCACACCGGCCTGCTCTTCCTCCTCTTCCTCCTCCTCCTGGGATGCTGCCAGTTGCCATGGCAATGCTGCCAGCCAATCTCCCACCCAGCAGGAACAGATCCGGCTGCCCATCCTCACCACAGCCTCCAGCAGCCACCCAGGAGGGTTCCCAGGGGGGCTGTGGAGGCATCACCCCCCACGCACAGACCATCATGGACCTGCCCCGTTCCATCCCTCCCACCTCTGCCCAAAAGCCGCTTTGCTCCCCTTTCCCCAGTCTCCTGGCTGCCCTCATCTTCTCCCCTTCCCTGCAGTTACTCCTGGATCTCAGTTCCCTGGAGCCACATCAGGGATGAACTGTGCTCTCCTGCGCTCCGCGCACGGGGCCAGCTGCAGAGTCTCTCCCCTCTTTCGGCAGGTCTCTCTCCCACCTCCAACCTCCCCTCGCTCCCTCCAAGGTCTTTCCCACAACGGGTCCCAACCAGCAACTTTTTCTCTCCCGCTACTTTTGCTCCCTGCCCACTTCACAGTCTGTCCCCGCGGTACCCACCTCCATGCCAAGGCCTCGGGCACAAAGCTGCGGGCATTGCCTCTCACAGGGCTCAGGGCTACAAATCCTCAGCGTTCCCAGCCGTGGGAGTGGGACACGCGCATCCTCATGCAACACCAACACAGTGACCAAAAGAAAAGCCCATTAAAATCCAGAGCCCACACCGCTTTCTCACCTGCACAGCACTTGCGGTGTTAGTCCAGTGTTTTTCCTCGTGCTGCTTATTTTGGGTAGAGCGTGGATCCTAAGAGATTGCCATAACCCCAGTGGGGCTCTTCTGCTCTATTGTGCGTGTAATCCCCTCTGTAAAAACCAGTCCTGCCTGGTTATAGGCTTGGGCAAGAGGCTAGAAAAACCCCAGGGACACTATGATTCTCTACAGAAGAATCTGGGAAGAGCTGGGTTTTTGGAACTGAAAATGAAGTGACAAAGAGCCACTAGCTCACTTCTTCCCCGCTTTGCAAAAATCTTCGCAGCAATAATGAGGGGGGGAGGGGGGTGGTGGTGTCTGGGAGACGTCCTGTCTGGTGGAGCCAGGGGGCTGGAGGGGCGGAGGGGAGAGCAGAGAAGCTCCTACAGCACATCTCCAGGGAAGGACTGTCCGGGTAGACACTCTTCAAAATGCAGCTGGCAGCACCCCAGCTCCCAGTCTGCACCAGTGAGTTGGGGCCGAAGTGACCACCCCACCGGTGGTTCCGAGGTCCTGGCCGTTCACTCCTCTCCAGTCCTTTCCAATTTCACATTAATTGGGCCAGTGCACAGCAATTTAGCATGATCCCACTGGGCCATGGAAGGTCCGCGCGGGTCCTGACCAGCCTCATTTCACGCTCCGGGACCAGGGGTAATCCACAGGGATACGGTGAACTGCCTTCACCTCCCCTCTCCCAGGGACAGCCTTTCTGACACTTCTGGGGTCCGTAGGACCAGGACCTGAGGGAGGGGAAAAGACCCATCCATGCATCAAGATCAGCCCCTGCCCAGGTGGTTCCCTGTACCAGAGCCTTTGATCCCCTTTTCTGGGGCTCAGGAGGTGCTTTTAGGCAGTGTAAGGGGTGAGGATGGGCAGAGGGTATATAGACAGTGCGAGAGCTGCGTACGTGGGCTGATGGGCTGGAGGAAACCATGCATTGTGGCACTTAAACATCTCCAGGGCTTCCTCAGCCCCTTCTCCACATTTGGCCCTTGGTTTCTTTTGGTACATTCACTCCACAGCCTTGACGAGGAGGGGCCCAATTAGCGGAAACAGCTTTACAGCGGAAAACACTGGGCTGAGACTCCCAGCTCATTTCACATATCGCTGGGCCCTGCAAAGCCATCGGTTGGTAATGGCTTTCTCTCAGCACTTGGACGGGCGCCGGCAGCCCGGAGGCGAGGGCTGGGTGGTCTGTTACGGTCCCCTGCACCACCCGCCCCATCCCGAATTCCACCTCTCTGTGCCGTGGACATCCCGGCTGGGAAGCGGTGACGGTGCACAGCGGTTCCTCCCGGGGCTTTGCAGAGGTCCNTGCACCACCCGCCCCATCCTGAATTCCACCTCTCTGTGCCGTGGGCATCCCGGCTGGGAAGTGGTGACGGTGCACAGCGGTTCCTCCCGGGGCTTTGCAGAGGTCCTCCTTGCACTGAGTGCCCAGCAAGAAGTCCCTGCACTGATTTTCCAGCGTGCTGAGGAATAAAGCCCATCTCTTCACGGCGGTCATTTCGGCTGAGCACTCTTTGGGGTATATTGGATTTGAGCCGTGATAATGAGGTCTACCCCCGGTCCTTGGCAGGCAATGGCTCTTAATCAGGAGAGTTTCTGCTGCGAGTAGTAAAAGGTGTGGAGATGTCTCCTCAAGGGTTGTTGCTCGCTGCCTCCTGCCATGTGTGTCGCCCTGTGAGAATGGGGCTGGGAAGGGCAGCGCTGGCGGGGGGACGCCGGCCAGTTTGGGGCAGGAAGCATGGAAAAAGAGAGCGCCAGCAGTCAGAGACGAGGCAGCAGCGTGGAGGTTTTGGGATAGCACGGGGACCCGACCATCCTCCGGGAGCCTCAAGTCCTGCGACAGCAGTGTCCCTGCTGCCATCTCCTGCGCTGGTGGCAGCAAGGAGCCCTGCAGGGACTCCCTGGCTGTCGTCTGCCAGGATCGAGCCCATTCCTGGGCCGGGGTTTGGCACGACTTGACCCGCTGGCACTGCCATGCTCCGCTCCTCTGCCACGCATCCAGGGCTCCCAAACCCAGCTCGGCATCGCATCCCCCCGCTGCCGCTCTGCCCCCTCCTTCCTGTCATTCAGTGACATAATGGAATCAAATTAAAGCCCCATTTACCAGTTTTATTGCCTATTATTTATAATACTCCAGCTCCAAAGTGCTGTTTTATAGAGTGCTTAAGCTGCCATTGCTGGATAGAGTTTGCCATAAATGTCTCCACATGCACAGAACATAATGTCCTCGCGTCGTGCAGGAAAAGGGAAGAGATTATTCTCAATTATTTCATATAGTCTGTTTTATTGTCTTATTGTAATAAACTGTCATACCCTACAACACTTTAAAATCAATAGTTTGCATTAAAAGTAATGAAAAGTAGTTATTAATCCCGCTTAGTGCTTCCGCTCTTCCGCTCACCGCGAGGCCCTGGAACAGGGAGCGGGTGATAATTATTCATTTCCGATCAATAGGAACATTTCCCAGCGCTCCTGTGTGTATCGCTGCTCTCGCGGCTGTGCGAGCTAATGGTGACGGAGGGAGGGCAGGGGTGGAGGCTGGGGGCTTGGCCGCGACTCAGTTTCCCCCCATCGTCAGTGCCCGTGGGACAGAACGCTTTGGTTTGAGAAGCAAGCCGGAGTTTAAATGCAAACGAAGCAGGGGGTTGTTTAGTTTTGTTTCTTCTCCCCGAGAGCTGCCAGATTTATGGCACATGAGGGATTTTTTTCAAGCACAGAAAGCAGATAAGTGGTATTGGCCCATGGCAGTTTTTTGCTCGGCGCTGGACTAACTCAGCTGACATCAGGCTCTTCTCCTCGCCCAAGCTGTGCGTCCCGGACGTTCGACCAGCAGCGACTGAGCCATGGCCAGGCATTTCTGAAGCACCCACCAGCGCCATCACACAGCGTGTGGGGGGATACCAAGGCCCATGTCACAGGCTCTCAGTTTGAAGAGACGTGGCTCCCTCTCTGGAGCCCCACATGGCCTCCAGCAGCACGGGACGTGGTGTGGTGTCCTCTCACTTACTGCACGTGTCACTAAACCTGTGTGTGTCGGGACACGAAAGGAACCTGCGCTTCAGGCTCTGCACGCACGCTCACATATGATGCCAAAGACCTTGTAAAGATTGAGGAGGAGCCTGCACCCTGGAATCGTAGGAATTGCCAGCCTGAAGCAGACCCAGCATCTCTCCAGCACAGAGAAGCATCCAAACAGCCACCACCAGCTGTTTCCAAACCCAGGCTTTAGGTGTCCCCAGCACGTCAGCCCCTGGTAATCCCCAGAAAACTTGGATTTATGCCTAGCTCTGAGGCATAGACCTTACCCTGCAGGAACCATTCACATTCTCCATCCACGGTGCAGGCAGGACCTCCATGCTCCCACAGCAACACACCTCTTGCGTGGCTGTAGGAGATGCAGCAGCCAGGGAAGGCAGAGCTGAGCAGAGAGGTATGATTTTGCTGGTACTCGTGGGCAGAGCATGGTGAATGTAGGAAAAAGATGAGCTGGATTCCGGGTTTCTTTGGGATCCTGCAGCGAGGCCTGCAAATCTCATACTAGCTGAGCAAGATGAACCAAATTTGACCTTATTCACGTCTCATCTTTATTTCATGACTCTTCATACTATTTGGGACCTGTGAATCTTGTTAAACCTTGATGGTGGGGTTATGATACAGGCTGAGCTCTCTGCCACTCCACATCTCCGAGGAGGCAGGAGCAGTTATCCCTGTACTCCTTCCTGAAGCGTAGAGAGGAGAACTGACTGATGCAGGAGTCAAGGCCAGGAGCATGAGCCTGGACACCTTCCCCTTAGGACTGTGGGGTCCCGCTCCCGGCCGGGGCTCGTGCTGGTACACACAGCACAGCTGGGAATAGCTGCAGAGCAGGGCTGAATTTCAGCTGGGGAAGGATGGAGAGAGCAAACAAAGAGATGAAGAGGCATGCTGAGCATCAGGTCCATTCTTTTTTTATTATTTTTTAATCATCTTTCCAATATTTTATTTTCAATGAGAAAACCCAGCTGGTTACTTGGATTGACTCTGTCTCTGATTCAATACAGTGGTAATGAAAAGAGTCCACTAGCACATTAATTGTCATGATAAACATCAAAATCACCCATCCACCTGCGCAGACCCCGCTCCATGGCAGGCCCATTGTACAGATAGCCGAGCAGCATTTCCTCACCCCTGCCATCTGCAATAACTGAGAAATACAACAAAATACGAGTACAACCCAGAAGGAGTTATCAGTGCCTGATCAGATCTCAAGATATGTTTTTATTTTTAATAAAGTCCATCCTCCTTCTTGTTTGTCAGAAGCACTTTGCTCTAAATGTTGTATGAGCAGAAGCAGGAATTACCTGTGTCTGCATTCACTCAGGGAACAAGACATCACCAGGCGCTTCCACTCCTTCCATCCAAAGATCTCAAAGCAGTTAAGAGCATCCTTACTCCAGCCAAATGGCTCCATTTTTGCAGGCCCCAAAGCATCGATCTGCAAGCCCAAGGAGCCACAGCTAGCAGGTGCAGAAGTTGGAGCGGGCTCCTGGAACTCAGCAGAGCTGACTCTGACCCAACACCAGCAAGGGAGAGGCCGAGGGAGGAATAACATTAAAACACCAAAGCAGTGACATCCAAGAAAGGTGCATCCTCCGTGCACACTGCTCCTCGTTACCTGTCAAGTACAGATATAGGTGTCTAATTTAGATGATGCCATTCTAAGTGATGTTCCTAATTTCTGTATGTCTCTGGCAGAGCCAGGAATAAACCCCTCAAATCAATAACCCTTTCTTTCTCTGCAGGCATCCCAGGAAGGGGACAGGGGGTCAGCCAGGCACAGTGGGAAGCCCTACACGTACTGTTTCCACCTGGTTCTTTAATGGTTGACCCAACCATCCCTCACCTCTCCCTGCTTTTCGCACACCCTCCCGCACTGGCAGCTCATTTCCCAAGTGTCCGTGAATGGCAGTACATCTGTGCCTCCCCAGCCCCTTCCCTTGGCCCTAGATGAAGCCCCCTGGCACCGTGCAAGCGCCACGGGCGTGATGCATGGAGGCTAGGGGGGCTCTGCTGCCCAGGGTGAGGGTCTGGGGAGGAGATGGGGAAGGGCATCCAACCTCCCACGCAGGAGCCTCAGCAGCGTGCCAAGACCCAAGTGTGTCTGAAGGGAGAGGAGGGAGGGATGGCAGTCACTGTCCTGGCGGCTCAGAGGGATGGGTGGGAAGGATGGGTCTTTTTTCCTACCTAGATGATAGCGCTTTAATCTGGCTTTGACATTATCTGAAATTAAAATCGAACCTGACACGCAGACAGTGGCAGAAATGAATTACACCTCTCCTGCTGGTAGATAATCCCCTTCTAATTCCCCCACTTTATTCAGATGGGAGATGGTATAAGGAAAGAGGAGGCAAGAAATATTTTCCCTCTCCCCCTTTGCAGATGGCAGCTCTTCCAAAGCCTCTCCCTGGCACAGCCCTCCCAGGGTGCATCTGCCGCTGCCAGGGCCACACCACATCAGGTCAGCCAGCAAAGTTCTCCCCCCGATGAGCAGCACCCTCATCACCACCGGGCACTGATACAGCCGATGTCAAGACCGAGGCGGAGGAACTGAGACCGCAGTATGCCAAGGGGTAATGCCTCGGTGCAAAAAGGAACAAATAAACAAAACACTGAATCCTGGAACAAAGAATCACAGAATGAGGATGCAAATGTTAACACGCAACAGCGTTATGTCTTCTCTACCTTTCCCCACCCCTCAGCTGTGGGTTTCTCTTGCACCTCATAATTTTTTCATTTTCTGAATGACTGTGGCTGTGCTGAATGGGAGGGTTCTCTGTCTCATCCCTCCCTTCCCCATAACTTCTCGACCCATATGCCAGTTTCAACCAATTTAACAGAGTAGTTAATACGCAGCTATCATGTTCTTACAAGTTGCATAAGAAATAGTTGGCCAAGCAGAGGAAAGAGATTGGAACATTTGCTCTCTACAACTATCTGAAAGGAGGTTGCAGAGAGGTGG
>RSEF01000017.1:3885602-3903987 GCA_003993805.1 Himantopus leucocephalus
GGTCTTTTCCAATCTAGGAGATTCTGTGATTCTGTGATTATTAGACATCAGAGAGGCCACAAATGACAGCACCACAGGAAACCTGGCTTTGTCTGTGCTGCTGCCCACATGGTGAATCTCTCACTGCACCCCTGTGCCATCCAGCAGGGTATTTTTACCTCCACCAACAGCTGTGAGCCCAAGGCACCAAAAGACTCAAAGGTCTGCAAGGACAGACCGAAGCACTAACCTTTGCAAGCCGAAATTCCCAAGGCGAGGGATGCCAGCCATCTCCCCTCCCCGCTCTCTGCCGATGCTTGCTACCTTGTGTAGGTGACAGCACCATGGTGAGGTGGCCCCTGTGCTCCTCATGCCATACCTGATAGGCACAGGTGAACCTTCAGTGGTCCCAGGCAGCCGTGTGTCCTCACAGGAGCTATGGCAAGATGTGTTGGCCTTTGAGCCCCTTCACACTCCTCCTCGTGAGAAACTTCCTATCATCCCTTCTTTTCCCTGTCTCTGGAAAGCTGTTGCCTTGAAAAGAGGACATGGAGGTTGATGTTAGCCCTTATTGGTTCTCATCTGCTCCGTGTCCTTGTTCCCCCTCAGCAGGCTCCCCCGAGTCACTCATGTCCCAGTGTCCCTACGCCCTACAGCGACCCTGTCAAACGCTCTCTCCTTCCCACCGCTGCACATCTTCCAAGCAGCCGCAGGCAGAGGGTGTGAAAGCCTCATATCCCAAAAGAGCAAAGCTGAGAGTCCTGGGAGCATACTCAGAGAAAAGCGAGATGTCGGTGGGGAGGCTGTTACCCTTTGGCCCATCACTGCAGCTCCAGAAGGACATTGGGGCATGGAAGAAGGAGAGACGAGACTGATGAGCTGTTTGCTCCTCGCTCACAGGTTCAAACCCATCTCAGAGCAGCATTGACTGAAAGCAGAGGACAGTCAGTGCTTGTAATGGCTGTTCAGCATCTCTCCCTTCCTCAGCCAGTCTGTGGGGAGCAAATACACATTGAACTCCTCCACCACAAATGACCATTTCAGCGGAGGAGACACCATTAAGAGCAGCACGATGTCCCCACAGCTGAATACCAGCTAGTGGTGCATGCCTCGAGGCAGTTCGGCTCAATGGGGTGAAGAGTAATTTTTAGAGTGGGTTCTTTGTCTGCCTGGGGAAAGCTTCAGCACGGGAAGAAATTATTTACAGAGCCCCTCCTCCCCAGCTGGATCCCCTCCTCCATCCACACTTTCCTCTTCCCCAGGTCTAATGCAATCCCTGACCACGAGTGAGTGAGGCTAAGATCAGCTAGGAATCTGCAGCACAATTCAATTTCGGAGCCATTCCAGCCAATAATGGCTCTAAACAAAATATAATGTGTAATTCACATAGTAATATCACCTTAATTACATTTTTTGGAACAGTCTTTTCTCTCTTGGTCTCTCCACCCTCCAGCCCCAATAAGCATATCTAAAACTACAGAAAGTAAGTCATCTGTCTCTTAAAATATCACAAGGGACGGGAGGGAAATTGCAGGAAGAATAGATGAAAATTGCAGGGAATTTTGCCCTTTTTGTAGAGCAGTGTTCTCGGCATCACCTTTGCATGCTGAGTAATTGATTTTCCATGGAACTCTTAGAGGCTTTTTTTTTCCAATTTAGTTTTTGAATTTTAAATTAATTTCATGCCAGCCAGCTGGACCTATACATTGAAATCTCCTGTGTTGTCCTCAGCATAAGCATAGAAAAGAGACAGCAGGGCTGAGTCCTAATCCACCTGTCCTACAGCTACGCCTGAATCCCACTGTGTGCCATGTAAACTTTGATGCTTATCCATTCTCATGTATCTGGTCCTAGAAATGGTTAGGCCATACTGCCCCACATAGCTCTGATGTGATCTTCTCATGGAAACATAGGTCCTAAGGCCACAAACTTGAGCATAGGAAGTTCCATCTCAACATGAGGAGGGACTTCTTTGCTGTGAGGGTGGCAGAGCAGTGGCACAGGCTGCCCAGAGAGGTGGGGGAGTCTCCCACTCTGGAGCCATTCCAAACCCGCCTGGACGCCGTCCTGTGCCACTGCTGGAGGTGACCCTGCTCTGGCAGGGGGTGGCACTGGGTGAGCTCCAGAGGGCCCTTCCGACCCTGACCAGTCTGGGATTCTGTGACCTCTGGCATAAGAGGCCATGGGATTTTCCTGCATCCATACCTGTTTGGGATGTAAACTTGGGGGGGGGAAAAATCCAGCCTTGATGGATAGGGGTGGAAAAAATCAAGGACTGGAGAGCACTAAGTCTCCTATCCCTGCACCATGGAAAGGAGTCAAACTTCGCAACAGGTATCTAATGTAGCTTTGTCACGGCATCTTTCTCAGCAACACCCCTGTATCTGACCAGAGAGCACGGGCACCGCCACATTGAACCCCTGGCAGTACAGTCTGATGGGTACTTCATCCCCTCTGGCAGGGTACGAAATCCCGAGACAAAACTGCAGCTCTGGGTGGAACGCCAACACATTGCAGACCTCTGCGTTGCAAGTCTCCAACATTTGAGCTGAAAGATGCAGCTCCCTTAGCAAAAGCTGTCACAGGTTCAGCGGCAGCTCCGTGTGACCCAGATGGCACAGCGAGGGGGGATGGATTACAAGTGCACCTTCTGTTGGACCAGCTGATCCCGTCCACGGCGGTAGGAAAACGGCTCATAACACCTGTTGAGCGAGTGCTGGAAGGAGCGGTATTTGACAGCAGCTGCTACACACGGGTTATTTTCATAACACGGACACAAGTCATAATCTTGAGTGAGATTCCCAGCAAGAGGCTAACTGGGAGGCTATAGCTAACAATGCACACAGCTGTGACTTACCAAGTAAGAGCTGAGCCAAGAGCAAGAAGCCATTAGAAGGTAATAGTGTGAAAACACTAATGGCCTAGAGCCAGATTTGAATTAACAGTCCAGGAGAAAAGAAGCCTATCAACACTTCTTAGTTCCCCCTTTGGTTTGTTATAGGATTGCAGGGCTGTCAGAAAGCTGGGAGAAAAAGGTGGCGTGTCCTGTCAAGGATTCTGCCCCCCAACGCTTTGCAGTGCATTAACCTCTGCTCAGAAGATCCTCTGCTCACTGGTCTCCCAGGCTGGGAGGCTAATGAAGAGAGGCACTGAACGGTGGACCTAAAAATTAAAGACCATTAGGGCTTCCCATATGAATTTACAGGCAACTTTAAAGCGTATCATGTCACAAAGAAATACGAGTGACTCAGACTGAAAGCAGGTTCTACTTTATTCCCCCAGTTTGAATTACTCAAACTGAAAGCCATTACCCACTGAGTGTGCAAGAGAGCCTGTCCAAACGCCAGTGATGGATGAACATGCAACGGGGTCCATTCCCTGAGACCCCCTCCGGCGTGCACCTGAGTCAGCATCTCACACAACAGGAATCTCATCTCCTTTGTGATGGGACACAGCTGGTTTCATGCATGCTTTTCCTTTCCAGCTCCTACACGCCTTTCACCGCACTGTCTGCTCTTTGCCCTCTGCTAGCCCCCGAAGCCTTCTCCTCCTCTTTCCACTGTGGCAGCCCATTCCACAGAGCAGCAGGGAAGGCAGGGTGGTGGAGAGCCCCACACTGAGAGCCCGGATGGTGTAGCTCTGGAAGCAAAGCACGGTCAGCATGCCGCCGCCTTTCCAAATCCTGGAGACCATCAGCCTGTACCTGCCGTCCCTTCACAGCCTGAGCCATGTGCTTCCCACAGCTGCTCTCAGCATCTCTGTCGCACAGGCTCACAGGTGCCAGATATATGCCAGGTGCTTTCTAGCTCAGCCCCCTCTGGATGTGACTCCCCAAGGCCACGTACCGGCCTGATTCCCTTCCGCAGATGGTTTCTCCCTTCCTTTCCCTCCCCACAATAAATATGAGGTCTCTTTGCGATTCTGCATTCTGGTGTGACCGACAGCACTGGGGTGAAACCACTTAGCACAGATGGCAAATTATCCTTCCCAGCTGCTCCTATATGATCTAGACCTTTTCTGCCTTCATCGCTCTTCAGCCCTGGAGTCCTCTTCCTCCATGCTGCTAGTGGACCTCTGTGCCTGGATGAAACTGGGTTCTGGTCCTACTGGGTTCCAGTAACTCCCAGTGATGTCAGTAGGGGCTACATTCAGGCTGAGAGCACAGGTCCCACCGCAAGCTCTCTTTTGGCAGGAGGAAAGGGAGTTTCCACTCCCTAGCCCATGTTTTCATCTTTTAGTTTCTCTCTCTTTTCAGAGGTTCTTCAACTCCTTTCTTCAATGGAGGGAGTTCATAGAGGTTGTCAGGGAGGACTACAGTCTTGTAAATACACGTGTGACGTCTTATATCTCTTCTTTGAAAAATATTTTTTTTCCATCAAAACAAGTCAGTAAAACACACAAAACATCTTCCACAGATGCCCTCAGGGCCCCCTTATTCTGCCTGCTCTGAACGTTTCATCTCCTGCTGATGCTTTATTTACCTTTCTCTGTTCTCCATCTACAATCAGTAGTTCCTCAGCTGTGGTCCCAACAGAACAACTCTTTCTGAGAAGTCAGAAGATGGCCTCAAATGGTTTTACTTATAGTGAAAACAGCCCTTCTCTTTCCACTGCAGCAATGGTCCTCTTGTCATCATTCTACTTGGAGAAGGTGACTAGATCTCAAGCTGGAGGACTGATGAGAGGACAGATGCTCTGCTTCATGAAGGGATCCATTTGCTGGCTCTGTCCCAGTCAGGCAAGAAAGCTCAACATTTCAAAGTCTCCTGGGAAGGAAAACTCCTGGTAAAGGTGCGGAGAGGTAGCCTCAGGTAGACCAGAAGTGAGGTCTGTTCACACCTGCTGAGGAGCTGGCCCTGAGAGCCTGCCATGGAGAAGCAACCTGATGACTGACTGGCCTGTCTGTATCCATGAGGTGGTCCTCTCAGTCACCGCTTTCTGCTCCATGGTTCCCATGGCCCAGGGGCAGGGTGTCAGCACACCAAAGAATGTGTCATCCACATTCAGCTTTTTTTCTATCTTTCTTTTCTGGGTGCTGGACACATCCCGGAGCCCAGGTCCGTGCTGGCTGTTAGCTCCTCCTCATGAACCTACATCGAACCCTCTGCAGCACACAGTGCTGATGGCTCCCTGGTGCGTGCTTGTGCCAAGCATGAAATAGGCTGCCCTTTGCTCACGTTTCCAGCCTCCCAGATGAGGACGACGATGCCCTTGAGAGTTGGCTTCAAATAACCTTGCAAGACACAAAATATGCACCATCCCACCAGGGAGACTCTACCTCCCATCCCTTATATATCGTGGGTCAAAGCTCCAGTCTACATTTGCTCAGATAAATGCAAACCTTGGCAAAACAATCAAAAAATGCCATTCATTATTGAGGGGGAACTGGGGAATAGGTGGAAATTACTGGCAAAATGACTTGAAAGCCCTCCCGTCTTCTGAACATTTTTCTTTGGTTTCTCGCAGATTTAAAAGGTCGCTAGGAGCTAATGAACCTCAGATAGCAAAGCTGTCTCTTGTTTGTTTGTCATTTTGAGTTTTTCTGGTTGATTAAGATCCATGCTGGCAGTAAGGTATAAAATAGCAAGTTTCTGTGTGTATGGTGAGGTCGCGTTTCCTACCCTGAAAAATTGCTGAACTTACCAGGAAAAACTGTTAGTCGCAAGGACTAACAAGCCAGATCTCAGCAGAGGACACTTCTGTGTGGTTCTGCTACCCACATTTCCTTTTTTATTCCAAGTCCCATAGGCTTTCAACAGCACCCACCAATACAGTGGTGTGCCAGATAATCTGCACCCCAAGACAGGCTCATTCTAAGGTTACCACATATTTGGGAATGGTAAGATGTGTCTTCTTTCTCCACCTGAGAACTTTAGCTGGGGTGAATTTGAGGACTTTGTCTGTTTTTCTGCCTGATCACTCACTTGGGGTACTGACAAGAGAAGTCCAAATGCACAGATCACCTCCACAGTAGAGGTGCGGTGAGTCCTGCACATCTGGACGCATCATCCCGTTCAGATCTGTGAAGGTGCCCGGTGGGATGCAGTGTGGCCATTGCTTCGACATATCGACAGCCTGGTTCTAAGTGCCTGTCACGCCAGGCTGAAAAATGACGGAACCTGGAAAAATGCCCATTGTTTGTGAAACAATGTGGCTCTGCAAAAAAGTCCCACCTGGTCAGCCAGATGTATACAGGACACACTGGTCTGCACATAGTCTGCATATGAACAAGAAATCTGCCACAGCAGAGCTACGGAGTTACGCGTACTAGTAACACACTGGAGCACAGGAGGCTTGATGACTCCTGGATTTGTCAGATTCATTCTAGTTTGCATTCATGCTGGCAAATGCTAGTCAAAAGTATGTTAATATCCCTATTCACTACCATGACTGATGACTCACGTTAGTCGTATCACACTGGAGAGTCCTTGAAGGCCTATTCTCATGCTTTTATCAGTAGAATCATGTCTTTCCTCTTAAACCTCCAGCTCTGGACCCAAGCAAACATGGTAAAAAAAAAAAAAATTTAAAAAAATCCATTTTCCATCTACCTGCTCCTGCTCCCAACCCACTCAGAGCTAAAGGACAAACACATCATTGTTCTCTTTCCTTTAATCTCCCTGTTTAGGAGAGCTCAGGGTTGGCAGCACAGTGCTGAGCAACACCCATTGTTTCTGCTGAAACCGCTGGAGAAGCTGAAGGTGCCTTAGCATTTGCTCAGACCCCTCCCAAGAGCTGTTGACTGAAGTGGGAACTTTCTGTTTCCACTCATACAAGTGAAATAACCCTGGGGAAAGAAATCTTTCTTGATGGAAGCTTTTCTGTCTGTTTTTACACCAGCTGCCCCAGTTTTGCAGGCACTTCAGGGGATCCTTCAGACATACTGGTGGGCGCTCGTTGCTTTGTCTGTGTCAGAGATGGTGCCCACTGCAGACCTAAGAGAAGCCTAAGGCAAGGGAAAAGTGACCTTACAGACCCAGCTCAAAATGTTTTAAGGGTTAAGGGCCCTGTTTCCACCAAACAACTCAGCCTACTCAGCATCAGAGCTTGATACAGTCCACACCTACCACCTCCTTGTTGGGGGGGAACCATTTCAGACCCCTGTCACAAGGCCCTGTGCTCGTTTCCCACCAGTGTCACCCTGAATGGAGAGCACACCTTTGAGTGCCCCTACAGTGCAGATGTAATCATGAATTGCCATGCACCCAGTGTTACAGAGCCCACCATCAACACACAGGAGAGGCTGGGACCAGAGCGCAACCAACATCTGGGCCAGCAAACCATGACCGTCTTGCATGTATCTACATTAAAATTCCAAGTACTGACTTTAATGGGCAGGAATGGGTATCTTGAAGAGAAACACCATGAGGAGTCTGAGTTCCCCCGTTAACCTCAGCATCTTCTAGCACACGATGGGAAGCCACCACCATCATGAGACTTCACATCCCGCTCTGCACCCCGGCATGAAGATTCCCCTTTACCTTCCTGGAGAGCAATCAAGCGACATGAGGGTGTGTTTTCTCTGCAGTCCAGGCATGACAGAGGCTGTCCAGGAGCCAAATGCTGGGCACACAAAATCTGGAGCTTCTTTTGAAACTCTTGCCTCGCCCAACGCAAAATTGGCTTGAACTTCCAAAGCAGTGAGCTCCCATGGAAAACCAAATCCTTTTCCACCGACTCCATCAACTATAGCCTCAAGACTCTCGCCTTTCCCTGCTGTAAGCAGACCTCTATGGAGTGGCATTACCTCACCAACTCTGACCCTTCCACTGAAATACATCGCAGCTCCCGCGGGGAACAGGGAGCAGATGTTTAATCACACACCGCAGCACAACAAAGCGGTGCAGGCCAGGGAGCGAAGGCGGATTCCACACTCCAGTGAAGCTGCGGGATGGATTTTGGTAGACAGAATGCAATTACCCAAATCATAATTTACTCAAGACATAAATCTTTTGAAATAATAACAACATTTAGCGCATATAAAACATTATACACGTTCAAAGCACAAATGGTAATGTTTATGCCAAAAATGTTTGAACTTCCAATAATTAATAACAAGCAAGGAAATTGCATAGCTGGGAGGTTTTTTTCCAGCTTTAACTCACAGGAGCAGCATATTTTTTTTAAGGAAGACTTCGCTAACTTCTCCCTGTCTTCTGCAGATCCCAACTTTCATCCTAAAGCTGTGCCAAGAAATAATTAAAAAAAAAAAATATCCTGTTCTCATAAAAAAAGACTGCTGAATCTTAGAAAAACAAAGAAAATGAAATGAAGATGTGATTCTAATAGTGGACCACTTCTTAAGGCTTAGATATGTACATACCCACTTCCACATATTTTTATATATACATATAAACATATATATATGTATAAAAACCACAAAAGGTCACATTTTAGATAGGAACCTTTGGTGCAGTCCAGCTCCACCCACCTCAGATAATGGTACTGAGCTCACGGTGACATTTCCTATTTCCGCAGATGGGGGATCCAAGAAGGAATGGATTACATCACTCCGTAACTTAAAAAACCACATGAAGATAGCTATAATATATAGGGGTTGGTAAGCTTCCCCTTCTGCCTCCTGCTACCACCTCTGCTTTCAGGAACACATCGGTGTCATTTGAGAAGCACACATGGGATCAAACCTTATACTTGTGGGGAGTGGAAGTGGAAGACCCTCAGACCCCCGTCAGCTGGTCAAAATGGACACGCTCCTCAAGATACCGTGAGATGTAAACCGCCTATGCACAGCCTGGCTGCAAATCCACACCCTTCGTATGCAAAATTTGGTAAAAGGAATTTGCTTGCAAAAGAGTCTGCTCCCATAGCCAACCGTGTGTGATGAGCCCTGGTTTTCTCAGCCTGACTGGGACTGGGCTGAACAGCCAGCTCTCGCTGGGGCAGCTGGGGGAGACTGGGATGTTTTTTCATGAGAACAGTAGGCATTGTGTTGAAAAAAAAAATAATGAAGCCATGTCTCTGGACAACTCTTGGAGCCAGAATTCATTCCTCTCACTCTGTTCTCCTAAAGCGTCAACAATGGCCAACGTTTTCAGCACTAGTGGCACGTTGGCCAACTCACCAGAGCTCCAGGGCCTGTTTCTCATTTGTATATTTACATAAATTTCCATATGGCATGGAAAAAACAATAAATAGAAGTAGGAATGTAATTTTGTAATTTTCCATGTGTTTGAGGTTTTCTTCCTGCAAGTGGCCGGGCGCTCGCTGCCCGATTCAGCACAAGGGCCTAAGCCTTAGCTTTCAATTAAGCACGTGCTCACGTGGCTGGGGCCAGAGGGCTGAGCCTCCTGCGCTCTCCGAGAAGCAGCCCAGGATGACGGCAAGAGCACAGGTGGTTTTTTTAACAGCTGGATACATCATCTTATAGATGCTACAGGGGTAAGAAACTTGGAAACAGGCTGGGATGGAGAGAGAAACTGCTAGAGGAGTAGCCTGGGCCATGGTGCAGAAGCAGGTAGACGTCTTGTTGGAATGCGCATCGTGCCTGGGCGCTGGCCGTGCATAGTAAGAAGGCTGCAGCCTTGCCTGGGTCTGGCAGGGAGCACACCCGTGTGCATACACACACACTCCACGTACACTCAAGGCGCACAGCAGTCCGGTTCCCCACGTCAGCCTTTTCCCTCGGCCTGTTTTTATTAGCTGGGGAGCTTGATGGAAAACCTGCAGTAGCCCAAGCCCAGCGTCCAGATCGGGAAACAGGTTGGCCCTCAACCTCCCCCAGGCAGGGATGCAGAAGAAGGAAAGGCAACACGAGGCCTTCTGGATGTGGGGAGGAAAGAGAGATGCAATCAGTGTCCCAAAATCTGTTGTGGGTTCGTTTTTTGTTTTTTTTGGTTTTTTTTCAAAAAAAAGTTAAAACCCAAGGAAACAAACAAAAATTCAACCCAACCAAGGCACTATCAAAGCAGCAACTTTGGTTTAAATACCTTTTCTAGGCACAATTAGACTGAGCAGGCTGCTTGAACTTTCCCTGCAGCGGGATCTCGGTGGGGTTGAGGCTTTCTGAACTCGCCGTGCCCAACTTTCTCCCCCTCTCCTGCTCAGAGCTAGAGGGGAGACTGACTCATTTGGTTAAAAATAAAAACACTGCTATCTAAACTTTAATGGCTTTGTTTCTCATTGCTGCAGGCAGTGGTTCATATGCATTCCAAACAGCACTTTGACTGCAAATGTACCGTTTTGGAAGCTATTCCACCTGAAAAACAATATCTTTCATCTCTCTGCCTTGCGCTGTTGGGGGCTGGGAGCACACCCGTCCTGGCTCCAGACACCGGGGAGGTGGTGGGGTGGGAAAGAGAAAAGCTGGCTCCTCCGCAAGGCTGACCAGTGCTGCAGCCTGCCTCTGCCCTCGCTGGAGAACCCCAAAGGGAGGGAGCGCCGTGCGCTGATGCGCTGGAAGTGCTGCTGGGTAGGGCTTCAACCTGGGCTGGAAGAGAAAGTATTTGAAGTGTTGGGGAGGGGGGTGATGCCAAACCCCGCCGCACCCCAGACTTACCGAGGGGCTCTATCAGAGACGCGGGGCTCCCTGCAGACCTCCCACCACCTTTCGCTGCCCAGAGGCTCCGCTACACACCCAGAGCAAACTTCTGAGTGTAGTACATGCTGATGTACATGTCCAGTTGCATCTTCCTAGCTCAGGGATCAATGGCAAAGAAGAGGGGAAAGCTGGAGCTGGGAGTTGCTCTACTAACCAGCACACACGCACTGCACCAGCACCAGTGCACCAGAGCTCACTCCTTGTTGAAGCCCTTGTTACAAAATCATAGAACCATAGAATGGTTGGAGTTGGAAGGGACCTTAAAGACCATCTCATTCCACCCCCCCGCCCTGGGCAGGGACACCTCCCACCAGCCCAGCTTGCTCCAAGCCCCTTCCAACCTGGCCTTGAACACCTCCACAGGCATCCCTTGTTGAAACCTCTTCCATGACATCTTCACCGCTATCGTCAGTTTTGTCAGGACAATTGTGTCAGGACCACGTATGCCATCACCTGCCCAAATGCTGCAGCTTCGTGTCGCTGCAGAGACGTAGCAGCCTTGCAAATGCACGCCTGGACGCAGCTGAGCCACCCTGCCGGGCTCACAGGCCTGCTCACAAAGGCGTATATTCCCGTTGCCCACACAAATCCCACGCAGAGCCCGGGTTTGTCTGAGTTTACGCAAGGGAAAGGCCACGGTAAGGTCTGGGATAAGTAGTCTGTGCAATGGTCATCACTCCAGCCCTGCGCTTTAAAAAGCAGCGTGTTTTTACTGGCGGCCCCACTTCTGATGTTGAGTTGCTCAATTTGTTAGGGCCATTTTGTCTAACCTTTGAATGACAGTTCCTGTCCTGCTCCCCTGCTCCCGCGGAAATCAGTGACGAACCTCTCACCATTTTTTACGTCATGGGATGTGGCTTAAAAGGGACAGACAAAGGAATCTGAGTTGGGGGTCACAAAGGGATGGTCAAATAACCGGTCCTCCAAGGGGGTTACGTGTTCGCCTCATGCATATAATGACTTTGTGGTGTTACCCTAGCAACTAAAGCTCAGAGATGATGCAATCAAATTTGGGAACGATGTGATTAGAAATGACAGGCAAGGGGAAACAAAGGGAAGCAAAGTTGCTGTGGCAGCTGGGATGCAGCGCTCAGCGCGTAATGCATGTATCGGGGCTGCGAGACATTCTTCCAAGCAATTACACTAAATATCATATTCTATTTGCCAGCTAATTACAGAATATCATTCAGCGCCTGCCGTCCAGCCCGTCCCTGCTCTCCCCACTTCGGTGAGGCCCGGGGAACGGTACTCTCATTAACCCGGCTGTGTTTGATCTGCTCTTACATTTTCACTTGGCACCTGCCCAGCACAAGCTACTATTTGCTTTACCCCCACCACCATCTCTGCATATTCCCCTCCCCACTTCACGCCTCCCCCTCTCCTCCAGGGACCTGCTGCTCTCCCTTGGCAGTTACACATCCATGTCTTTGCAAGGATCCTTCCCAGGGAGAAGCGGTGCTGATGGGCATCGTAAAGGGGAGTGCTTTGCTTCGGGCTGCCTGTGCACAGCTTCAAGTGCTCAACCAGCCTTTAACCCCCGTATGCCACAGCCCCAGGAGTTCTCTGCACCACCTGAGGTCTAATAACGCCGCGATATAAAGCCGAAATATCATTTCGGCCTGCACTGCTTGAGCACAGCTGCCCAGATGTTCTGCTGGCTTCACACAGCTGCGCGATTTGATGTAGGGTGCATTGCTAAGCCATGAGCACGCAGCTTCACCCCACAGCGTGGGGGGACACCCTGCCCGCCCCCGAGAGATGCCCTGTTTGCCTTCACCCCCCCTTGTTTGGAGGGGGTGGCGGGGCCAGGGGTGCAAGATGTCCATGGGCTCTGCCCACTTTGGGCTTGGCTTGTTTATCTGCCGGGGGGGGGGATGCACTCTGGTGCTCCTGGAAATGGAGAGAAAAACAAGTGGAAATACAGGGACTAGGGACTTGCACTGTAAATAATACTGATGATTCATAATCCCTTTTTCTGAGAATTTCAGGTTTCTTAACTATTATCCCTCTCGCAGGAAGCCCCGGCTGTTCTTTTGACAGGTTTATGTGACCCAGCAGGCACTTTTCATTCATTTTCACTGTAAAAACAACAGGCTCAATTCTCTATTGCTTGGTACCTGGCGGTGTCATTAGCCTAGTGCCGAGGATGAGGAGGGGGAATGGGAAGAAAGAAGAATCACTGCTGCTCTGATGTGATACCTCTTTAGAGCCATCCATGCTGTCCTCAGCTGTCATATGTATCTGACAGCAACCGAGAGTCACCTCAAGGATGTGGAAACCAAATGTTTCCAAAGAAGTGCTGAGAAGGACACAAAACCGATGCCATTTCTCTCCCAGACCCTCCAGCCTTGTCTCCACTGCCAGAAAAAGAAAGGGTGGTTTGAAATATGCATTACCTGACATGTTTTAAGATCCTCACGGTGACAGGATACCTTGGTAGATGGTCAGGATGAACCATGAGGTTGTCTCTTATGAGCAAATGTGTTCAGAACAGAGCAGGCTGTTCCTAAATCAGGATTTTAGCATGTGAGTTAGCCACTTGGTAAATGTGATAAACTGCATTTTCCCCCCCATGTAGTCTCTCTGTTGTCTGCATCCCAAAAGGCTCCCTTCCCCTCCTCCTCATTAACTTCTCCCCCAGGCGGGAGCTGAGGGTAGAGAGAAGGGAAGGAGGTTCTGGCTCCCCTTATGTCTCATATTTTCAGTCTCTCTAGAAAGCTAAGGCAAAGGCTCCACCTTCCATCGCCCTGTAGGGCACTGTGACCCCATGCTGGCCGGGAGGATGGCCAGACCTCGCCATAGCCAGCTTCCCTTTCCTTCTGTCCTAATCCCGGTGATAACATCAGTGCCAGAGGGGACAGTGAGGGTGGGGACCAGGGGTTGGGCTTCAGCTCCCATCACAGGGACACCTCTCCAGTCTCACACCCACATCTCCCTCCTTATCCCAAGTGGGTGCCCGGCCCGGCTCTCCTGGGCTGATGCTGTGGGTACCACTGCCGTGTCACACATCAGCGGGGAACCGCAGCACCGCCGCTTTCTGCCGCTCCTGCGAAGCAGCATTTTCATACCGATCTCCTTCTCCCCCAGCCCTCTCCCGCTAGCCCCCGAACTGCATTCAAGAGCGAGTTGCTGGAGATGACTGGGGCTGGGATGCGATGAGCCCCGGCAGGTGGCTGTGCAGCACCGTGGGCCCGCAAAACTCAGACAGATCAAACCACCGTAGGATGCGAGCGAGGGAGAACAGCTGAGAAGGCAGCAAACGTAAACGGGGGAGCTGCTATTGCCAGATGGGGCATGGGGAGCCGAACTTAATTTGAATTGCTTGCAGGCTTAGCAGCCAGGCAGAAAGAAATCATCTCAAATCCATCTAATGCAAACTAATGCTGGTCATTAGAAAGCAGGTTAGGGGAGCTCTGCCTGCATCGGGGAAAAGACATTAGGAAGAAAGTTTCTGAGAAGGTTTCTGAGCCAAAATGGATCATCTCTGAACAATTTACTCTTCATTTACTGTTGTTCTCTGACCTGAGGAAGGGAGGGTTGGTATTTTTTTTTTTCCCTTCAAAGAAAAAGTACCCCAGAATGATATCGCTTGTACTGTGGCCAGCTTTTCAGCAACGTTGGGCAGAAAGCAATGCTTGTGGCTCTCAGCAAAAGGCCCAGTCACTCAACAGCACTTAAAAGCAGAGTAGCCCTTCCCTCCGTGCGTGCATCAAGGGTAATATCGGTAATTGGGTTTATGCAGTTCTGGAATGGAACGCAGACCAGTCCTGTCCATGGCTGGCACTGACCACAGCCTCCTTCCCCACAAACACGGCTGCCACAGCAGTGGTTTAACAAGAACCAAATGCTTTTTGATGACCGTTTTGTAAAAAATAAACAAATCAATAATTCCCTCTCAGCTGCAGACCTTTGATGAGTTCTCCTAACCCTCCTGGCTGCTAATGGAAGGCAGCAGCACGACTGAAGGGATACCATGCCATTAAAAAGTTATCTTTCAGAAATAACCTGTCTTCTCCCCAAACAGCCCCTTCGATTATTCAAAATGGCTTCAGCATCAAAGCTGTTTCCAAACGTTTTTCCACATCTGCTGTCTCGTACTTCATTTTGCTACACAGGACAATTTCTTAGCGCTTAGTTTTGGGCATCAGTCATCATATAACTTGTCTTGCCAAAGGCTGACAAGGAAAAGAAACTGAGTCGTAGGAGCTGGCCTGCTCCCAGCCTAACGCCTACTCACGGTGGGGTCAGGGACGGTGGGGAAGGCTGGACTGGGATGGTGGGGAAGGCTGGACACCCACCCTGCAGTCTGCTGTCACAGGGTGGCTGGGAGCCTTGAGGGGGGGAAAAATAAAAGTCACTGGAAAATGCTGATGGAGTTTTGCAAAACTTTTGCCAAAACACAGATCATCCTGTGCTGGAAACTGCCAAATTCCTTCAGTGGTCACCTTCAGGGCCTCCGCCTCCAGAGACCACTTCACAGGGTGGGTCATCCACACTTAGGATGTTTGAAGCCCTCCTGTGGGTCACAGGGGACAGGAGTCCCAGCTCAAGGGCACTCCAGTCAACTCACAGAGTACCAGTTTTTTTCAGAAAGAAAAAGAAATAAAAAAAGTCTTTCCTGGCTGAAATTACTCAGCATTAATTTTTTGCTTTCCTGAATCAGGATGAAAACTTTGGGTAAGTCGCAAAGTATCAACCCACTGTAGGAGCCCGCGAGCGACATGCAAAGAGCATCTCTTCAGCTCATGCTTCAGCTGCACACGTCTAATAAAGCCAGACAGTGTCTCGTTACTGGAGCTGAACTGAAATGGCTTTTGGGGAAATGACCTCTTGTTTTGAGGTCTATTCAGGGGCAGGAAGGCTGAGGGGAAAGAGGCTACAGGACGGGAGGTCTTGGAAGCAAAGAGCCTTTGGGAAGAGTCTGTAATTCCCCTTGGGACTGTTAGAAAATCACCCCCTGCTTTTGATCTGTATGGGCTTTAGAATGAGATTTCAATAAACTCTGTTAATTTTCTATAAAACCCCATCAAACGCACTCGCGTTAAATCCTATAGCACTTTCGCAGACAGCTCCAGGGAATGATAACCTGGACTTCTGCCAAAAAAAGAAACTCAGCGCGTGAGACTTTCCACTAGAGCTGGTTCATAGACCGTCAAGCTGGACAACACCGTCTCTTCATCTGCCCAGGCCCTCCTATATTCTGAGCCAAAGACATCCGTCCGTGTTCTCTGCCAGGGCTCACCTGACGTCCCACCAGCTAGCATGCTTTGCACAGGTCTATTTGACCAGTATGGAGAGCTGTTGCTTTAAACTGGGTGAGCATTTGTTCACTGCTGACTCGGCAGAGAAGACACTCTTGCCCGCCCACCTCCCAAGGAAGGAGGAGTATGTGCGGGGCTGATAGACCTTCCTTTCCTGCGTTAGATCCCAATACCTTCATGGAGCAGCAGGTTCTCAGCAGTTGTTGCCTGCCTGGCAGTCCATCTCCAAAGCCAAGAGGAGAGTGACCACAGAGAAGCCCACTCAGTGCCACCAGTCCAGCACTGGTCTGCACAGTGGTCCCTGGGGAGGACCACAGCTGCTGTAGATGGATCTGAGCTAGTTTTAATCCACCCAGCTTGGGCTTCGGTGCAGCTGGAGCAGGAGGAGTTTCAGCAGGGGCTGTGGAAGCCAGCAAGGAAGACTATGAGGAAGGTGACTGACCTTTGCTGAGGACCAAAGTGCCCTAATGCCCTGCTTACACTCCCCATGTTAACAAATATAAAGTCTCGGTGACACTGAGGACAGACAGACTCTCTATTTCACTGCCCAGAATGGGTGAGACTGAAGCTGTCTCCTTGCCATGGCTCCAGGATTTCGTACCCCGTGTAGCTGTGCTAATTGCTAAGCTGGGTTTTCAGATAAGGCCTTTGCTGTATTTTAAAGGCACCCAATTTTCTTTCTAAGCGTTTTGTTTTTTCTTCCTGCATCTGCGCTTGTAGTTATTTCTACCCTCTCTCTTACCATCTTTAGCCTGCCTTATAATAATTTGCAAATTACAGGAGTTGGAGGTGGCAGAAGCATCATCTTTTGCTGCTTTTCGGTACAGGGTGTCATGAGTCCACCTAAGCTAATGCACACACGTTAGCACACCGTGACCTGCGCACCAGGACACCCTGTCCAGGCTCTCGGTCGAGAAGGAGTTAACATGTTTGTCTTGCACAAACAAGATTGAAGGCAGGCTGGGCTCAGCTGGAGAGAATCACTTTATCAGGAGAGGTTATGAGGAGCAGAAACTCTTAAAAGACTCTCTAGCACTTTGTAGAGCTGGTGGGGAGTTGTGCTGTTTGGACCTGGGAGCTGGTGCTTGTTGTGAAAGCCTCTGTTGATGTCTTGTGGGGGCAGATCTCAGTGCGCGGTGTTCGCCATGGAAGGTGGGGGTTTGGAGGCGGTGGCAGGCAGGGGCAGAGCGGCACAGGGAAGGGACTTTGCGGTCATGCAAAACTTTTGATGTTGTTCTGATCAGGAACAGCTGAAAACCGCCATGTTCTTCACACAACAGTATTCCCATGGCAGAAGTGTTTTTTGTTTGTTTGTTTTTTTAAATTATTTGACAAAATGTAAAGGCTTTTTCAAAGAGTTAATTAAATGCTTGTGTTTCAGGTCAATCTGCAGGTTTAGTTTCAAATCAACAAAACAAGGAAACATCTGGGACCACGTAAATACTGTTTTACTTGTATTTCCTGAACTTTTCCTTTCTTTCTGGTGTGATATGCATGAGCAATAGCTCTGCTAAGCAGAGAGTTCCTTTTCTTTTCTAATTTAGAAAAATGAAAAGTTTAAATATAGGTTAAAAAAATCACTTCTTGGGCTTGAGAAAAACAGAGACCAAGGCTGCAGGCAGCATGCCGTCCAGAATACCAGCCTGCTCGGTCCATCCAGATGGAAAACCCGGTCTCCTCATGGAGGACCCCAACACAGACTGTTATTTCCCAGGGCGAGCACTGGTCCATGAACTTTCTGCCAGTAAACCCATGATCCCACTTGCAGCCCATGGTCGCTTCTTGCCACTTCTATTTAGTCCCCCCAAAATATTCCTGTCTCATCACTTGTCACATAACACGATGGTCCCAGCCCCTGAAGGCTGTCACCAATCACCATCTTCAAACCTCACCCTTGACATGTTGGATCAGACTCGCATGCACTGGCCTTTTGGCTAGTTTTTGGTTTAATTTCGTGACTGTTATTTTGTGATTGCTTTGCCACTGCTATTNCAAAAAAAAAAAAAAAGAAAAAAAAAGAACGGAGCTTAAACATATTTTGCGGTTAAACCACTTTTTTTCATGTCGGCTGGTTCCCACTGGGCTGAAAAGCAATAAAAAGTCAGGAAGAAGTATGGGCTCCCCTCTCAGCTTTGTCATATGGATGAATAGCACAGTAAAAAGCGCTGAATGCTATCGGTTAAAACGAAGTCGCTGCTCTTCCAAGTACATTTTGCAATGCTCTGAAGCAAAAGGGTGGGGGATCGGATGGTGAAAAACCTCTCCCAGAGATGGATCCTTTGTCGGGCTAAAGATTTTTGCATTAAAAAGAAATTCTGGTTATAATCACTCTACCCACAGCAACATTTCCAGTTCTCCCTCCCTCTGCCCTCACCCCCCTCACTTTTCTGTGGCACTGAAATAAATCTCAAGGTAATGTAACTTGCAGCAAGGCTATCTTTGAGCATCTTGGAGGCTCTGTCAATAAAAGGCCAGGCTAGTAGCGCTGGAGTGCAAAGATCCTCTTATTATCTCCCTTCGCAGCCCTTCCAATGGCCAATTTCTCTCCCTTGTGTTCCTCATCAGGTCCCTGATCATGCTGATAAGGG
>RSEF01000017.1:3904087-3921379 GCA_003993805.1 Himantopus leucocephalus
GAGATCGGAGAAGCCATTTTCTGCCCAAACCCAGATCCTCTCCCTCCTTTTGTCCTTATTTTTTCGCTCCTAGAGATGAAGCCTATATGACCACCTGTTTCTAAGACAAAGAGTGTCAGACAAGGGTAAACCCAGTTGTTTTATAGACATACCACCAGAGCTGGGGAAAGGGTCTGGCTGCAGACACGCTCATCCCTGCACAAAGGCTTTAAATTGGGCAGCCGTGGAAAGCCTCAACCTACAGTAGAGGCAGAGCGCAGCGTGTCCTGTGGAGACAACGGGTGGGTCTCAGTGAAGAAGAATTTGATGCTTTTCCTTCCAAAGGTTTTCTCCCATGTCTAAACATAGATTTTCACAGCTCTGCTTTCGCTGGTGGGCAATCAAGGGTTGGGTTTGGGTTTTGCGGGTTTTTTTTCTGATATTCCACTCCGGTTGGGTTTGGTGATGCTTCACTGGGGAAATGTTGAGGAAAAATAAAAGAATGGTGTTTTATGTCTTAGAATCCTCATAGGATTTTGTTGTGCCCAGCCCATTTCACCTATCATTACACTGGACAGCCAGAAAGAGTATGGGGGTTTCTGGGTGGACTGGGGGTTTCTGGATAGAGAGGTGCATCACTGTACCGTGGCACTGGATGCCACACATGACAGCCCGTACAGAGGAGGTGAGAGGAGCTGACCATCCCCTCGGCAGCCCTTGAAGAGGAGACACCAAAAAGGAGGGATGTAGTGGGGGCCTCAGCCACTGCTGAAGGCAATGCTGCATTGCGAATCCACGGGCTATAGGGACCTTTGAGGGGTCCAAGTCCTCTCAAAGCAGGTCTAACTTGGGTCAGGCCGCTCAGGGCTGGTCCAATTGAGCCGTGAACACTTCCAGGGTTGGAACTTCATCCAAGCCCTATTCCACCACACTTGTGAAAGTTTTTCCTTGTATCTAGTTGAAATTTCCCTTGTTGCTGCTTGTGAGGGATGCCACTCATCCTTTGCTGTGAGAAGAGTCTGGCTCTGATTATGATGAAATTGGGGCAGGAAGAAAGGTCTGACTTGTGGAATTTGGTGTTACAAAACCACCATGGAGGGCGAGGGCTCCAGAGGATTCAGAGAGTGATAGACAGATAATGGACATCCATAGATAAGTGGATAAAATGCTTACAAGGGATAGAATCCCTTCTGCTCCTGGTGATAAGCCAGCTGCTGACTGACAGAGGCAAGGAGGAAAACCCTTCTGGGAAGCTCATTCCAAACCTGGTGAATTTAAGCCATGGATACTTGCAGAACTGGTTGTGGCAATCTCAGAGTCATTAGTGGTTATCTCTGGAAGCACCAGAAGATTGGAAAGGGACAAAAAATGCCTAACTTGTAAAAAGTATTGGGAAGGTGGGCAGAAATGGGGAACTATAGACCCATCAGTTTAATTTCAGTTCATGAAAAATCCCGATAGAAAGATACGAATACACTGCTGTAAAACAGGTATCTGAGAGGTGCCAAGGAGGAGAGTCTCAGTGACCATGGATTTGTCAAGGACACCCTTCTTCAAATGTCTCTGTGACAAACTGGAGAAATGGACTGAAAAAATAAGAGGTTGAGATTCAGCTGGGGCAGCCAGAAAGTAATACGTCTAGAGATGATGGACTGCACAGGTGAGCTAGGCTTTGGTTCAGCAGAAAAAAGATCTAAGGTTTATTTTGTTCCAGTAAGCAAACATGAGTCAGTGATATCAAGCTGGTACAAAAATGGCAAACACCACCCCAGGTTGTACAAGAAGGCAGATGAGGCAGGAGACGTGCATTAATCCTAGGGACTGGTGACGCCACAGCGGAGCTCCATGGCCAGAGGGGTTACCACGTGGGAAGGAAGAGGTGGGAGAATGGGACAGAGATCAGGGGGAAGCAACAGGAATGATGAGAGCTGGAAGAAATTATTCCCAAAGTAAAAAGTAGTGTAGAAAAGAAGGAAAGTGGAGCATCAGTTTGGGTAATGCGAGGCTTGCCTGTTTTGGAGGGAGAAGCTCATGGCAATCTCTTTTCTGCCTGGGTCTTGGGTTGGACTGACAGCTTTAGCCACAGTCAATGCCTGGGAAGGGCAGCTCAGAGAAGACCTGAGAGAAGAGACTGCTGGACTTGTCTGAGGATTGGCAGGTGGGTGTAAATAAAGTTTAGGAGATACCCAGGCTCTGCATCGCTGGAAACTGCCCTGCGTGGCCCCCAGCATCTGTGCTGCACTGCAACAAGAGAGCAGACAGGCTGGGAAAATGTTTAATTTAAGGGGTTTCCTTTTGTTAAATGGCTCCTGCTGCCTACACAGGCCAGATAGGAGGAGAGGGGAGTACCAGAGCCATGGTCACCTGGAAGGTGACACAGTGGTAGTCTGCTGGGGTGGGATAACCCCAAGGGTGAGGGAGTCCTCACCCTTGTCAGCATCCTGGCCACTGCTGGCTGCTCAGCAACACTGGACAGTGAGGACAGGGAGGTTTGAGGAGAGAAGGAAAAGCCCTTGCTTTGGGGGGTCTTGTTTTTTATTTTTAAGGAAAGAGATCCTCCAGCACCACTCATGACTGTCCCATCTCCCTGGTTTTCTGGGTCAGGAGGTGAAGAGGCACAAGAGAAGGCATTCAAGAGGCTGGCAGCAGGCCCTAAAGCAGCATCTCCACCAGAGAGTGGCAGATAGCAGGGAAAAGTCCTGTTGGACTATCCCAAATGGACCCCCAAAGTCTGAATGGAGAAGCCTTCGGCTGCAAGCAGTCTGCATAGAGCTGATCCATCCTGGAGACCCTCTTTGTTGAGTGTCTGGGGGGAAATATTTTTTTTCCTTTGCAGAACCATTGTTTGATAGAGAAATTGGAGCATACAGTAGCTACTGAGAGATGGGCAGAAGCCCAGGATAGGAGCGGAGAGAGGGCCCAGCCTTCTCCTGCTCCTCGGTCCGCTGGCAGGACCAGCGCCAGACAGCCCCGTGCTGCTTCCAAGAGCCAGGCAGCAGAAAATGATTCATGTCAAGTGAGCGCGAAATGGTGTGCAGACAGTCAGCCTCCTATTGTCTGTGTCCTGGGATGGCTGCCAAGCCCCGGTGCCTTGGCGAAGGCAGGGGGAAGGAGCCCAGGTTGGTTGACATCTGCTCTACTCAAGCTACAGCAGAGAAGGAGGCAACAGGGCAACGCGCTCTTCTCCTTCCCTCCCATCCCTGGTCACGCCGGAGATGGCAGCAAGCGCCTCTGTTTGTCCTGAGAAGCTCTGGCCTCCTGGTGGCAGTTGGCCATCTCCGGTCACCCAGCAGATTGCACCATGCTTAAATGTTGACCCCAGCTGCTGGCACTCCACTGCAAAACCCACCATGGGTGTTCGTAATCAGCTCCGCAGCAGAGTGAAATGCAGAAAGGAAAGGCTTTACAGCTTGGGGGGTCTTTCTCCTCCCATGCCACTAGGCCAGCCAGCGTGAGGCAGACCTTGGTCTCCCCTGGGAGGAGGGTGGAAACCAGGAGAAACCTCTGACAAGGCTCAGAGCTCCAGTAAAAGAAAGAGAGAAGAGCATGGGGGTTTCTACATTAATTAAGGGGATAATATCGATACTGATGAAAAAAAATGGCTTACAGCACCGTTAATGTATGCTACACTAACATATGCTAAGTCATCAAAAACATGCCATTTTAAAAATATCCAGCATGCTTGCAGTGAATATCAGCTCCTGTTAGATACACGCTCTACCAAAGAAGACTTTCTGTCTCATTTAAAGAAATCCAGGAAAGATTCTGCTTTCTGTCACCCAAGGGCAACCTCGGTATCAAAAGAGATAACATCCGTGGCTATAAAACTCTGTGTATATTTACCCAGACTCTAAAGGCCATTTTTATAACTTCAATCTTGGTTTACTTTTCAATACTCTTATCTTTTTTCCCATGTTTTGGAAAATATATAAGGATTGGCTATTGGAACATGCAGCTTTGTGCAAAATATTTAATCAAAGCCTTTAATTGCAAGCTGTAAATGTGGTACTAGTGACAGATTGTAAAGCCAGAAACCATTTGGTCAACACACAACAGCTAACAAGGGTGTTTCAGCAAAGAGAAAAAAAATAGCGTATAGGACAGTATTTTAGCAGAGACATGAGTTTTATTGCAAGAAAATAAACCTTTCAGAAAATTTAGGAAAAAGAGGAATGTAGGAATGTGTTATCAGATCCACAAGGTGCATGATAAAAATCAGGCTTCTTTCTTTTTTTTTTAATGTAGGAAAAAAATATCTACTTTAAATCAGCCAAAAGAAGCGATATGTTATTCTTACTGAAAGTAATTTTGTCTATAAACACTTTCAAGATTTCAAACAAAAACAAACGCAGGACTGGAAAACAGTCTCTGGAAGATGTTAGTTCCTCCTGTTCAACTCATGTTTCCTCTTGTTGCTGTAAAGCTTGGTTGATTCCTTAAATGTTTGAAATGACAAGCTTCTCTCGAGATGTGCAGTTGCAAGTATTGTGCATCTGTGTACAGACAGTCACAAAAGAACTTCCCCGCTGCATTTGCTACATGACTGGTGAGATGCTTTATGTACAACACAGCAAGGTCAGATGATGCTGCAGTTGGTTACTACTACAGCAGTAGCTGAAGCGTAGAGTATTTATATTAATTGGGGAATTAGTTATCTGTCAAGAGGCACCTCACTAAACATTTTTAAGAAAAAAGGACAATAACTTCTTTAATGACTGCTCAAGTTTAAAGGCACTCTTTAAGAATTAATTAAATTAAGAAGACTATTTTGAGAGCTGAAAGACTTTTATACATAAAAGTAAGGTTGTTTGGACTTATTGGAAACAGAATTTCAGTTACTATTAAACCCTGATGAAACTAAAAGAATGAGTCAGAAAATTGACTGAATAAAAGAAAAACTCTTCAGATGCTCCGAGAATTTCCCCCAGCAAGAACAAAGGCAATTAGAAGTGTACCGCATAGGCATTCAGCAGATTACATATTCATGAGCTGAAGACGTTACCAGGTCCTTCCCCTAACGAAGGGATGACAGCAGCCAATTTTATATTGAATGTCACGGTACGCTTTCCACTAAGCAATAGGGTCAGGTGGGGTCTGAAATCTCTGGACTGAGCTGAAAGCCACGTGTTTGTCCCGTCCTTTGCTCCGGGGTCCTCACAGGCTCAGTGCGCAAGCAAGACGAGTCAGCAGAGCAAAGCACAAGAAGGGGCAGCCACAGCGTGGTCTCTGCCCAGCCATATTTTGGCAGATGAGATGAAGCTGTAAAATATCACCACAAAATTTTATTTGCATTTTTGAGCTGATTTAAGGGGTTATCGAAATGCTCTCATAATTCGCAATATTCAGAGCTTCTCCGGTAAACACCGAATTGGTTAGAAATGTTGTCTTGCAATTGGGAGACCAGCTAAATTTGTGTGTAGTGTGATTTTATTCAGATGTAAGAACTTTGATATTCCTTGATACGCCTTTCTTAAGGCGGATCTTGCTATGGTTTCTTTTGAATAAGTGACTTAAATATTTGCACTGGCTTCCCAGGGTTTACTTAAGATTATTCATGTTTCTTATTACTAGCTGTTTAGATTATCCTTGATATACCAAAATAGGATTTACAAGACTCCCCCCGTACATATAGACAAGCCATGTCTGCGCCTTGTTTTTTATCTACCATTAAAACAAGATTACAACTCATTTTAGTAAAAAGGTACTTAGATCCTCTCCAAGAGTAAATCCACTCTTGCCATATATAATCTCTGTTACGAAGTCTCCTCAGAGAGAAGTACAGAGGAGACTGTAGCTGGAATAATCACAATTTATTGTTTATGCTCTCCTTTGGTTCAGAGTTTGCTTCTGCTTTCTTTGCCAATAAAATAGCCACTAGTCATTCACAAAAATTGTTGTATTTGTTCTTTATTGAGACAACTTTTGAGGATGGGGTGAATAGTGGCCTCACACCTTTGAACTGCCATGAAAGGCAATTTTAAAGATGGGGTGCTCCTTGTGCATCTTTCTTTTAGCTTTCAGCAGTTCCTGAGGCAAAGCCCAGCAACTGGAGACATCATCTCTAGTCCCGACCAGCCTGAAAGGTCCCTTCCTTCGGCACCTACAGCTTAGAAAAACCTTTTCCTGCTGTTGGGGAAAAGGTCAAGGAGTAACACCACTTGTCACGTTGGTGGGACCCCCAAATTCAGAGGACAGCGCTACCCAGAGCCCCGGGACTATGCAAAGCCACAGCTGACCCTTCCCAAGCCTGGCCATGCCTTGTCATAGGAACGATCAGTCCTTGGGAACGATTGGTCTCCTTCTTCACTGGAGACTGAATTATGGACATCACCTGCCAAGGAGATGCTTGTGTGCCCTCCTCCATGGTGTCAGGGCCAGGAGAGCTAATGGACTATAATGGCCTGACCAGCCCCACCTGCCCCAGCCACCACGAGCTGTATTTAAGCCCAGGCCCAGCAGCTGAACCTCCCTCGGGCTGTGAATGAGGCTGTCTCTGGATCTCTTATGTCCATGCTGCTCCTCTGTGTCCTGTCCCACCAGCTGGCCTCCTGGATGGATGCTGGACCTGCCTTGTTCCTACAAACTTTCCTGATGCTGTGGGTTCTCAGCAGCTGGCCCCACTGCCCTGCTCAGGTATAGTGGGATGGGATGCGGGCCACAACAGCGCCTTGGCTCCTGGCCCTAAAGGAGCACTAGCCCTCATGCTACTTGGATGTGATGGCCCAAAGTGCCATCTGCCTTGCTGGTCATTGTCCAGAGCACCCCGGAGGGCTGGGATGGGCAGGGAGGCTGCAGGCAAGGCAAACCCAGCAGTACTGCAAGGCGTGAGGTGGGGCTGACTCAGGGCAGGGATCCCCAGGTGGGTTCTTCCTTGCAGGTCAATGGAGCAGAGCCCTCCAGACCACCTTGTCATGTGCAGCCTTTCTCCATGGAGGGATGTGGCCTTCAACATGTGTTATGGTGACCTCCAGACGCATTGAGAAGGTTTATCCCAGTGCTGTAAGCCCTCCCTACAAACTGTCTATCTGACCAGGACCCTCCTGCTGTGCTCATCCTCCTCAGGCCACAAGGTGTACCAGCAGGCAGCAGCTGCCCTTGCTTTCTGGGGTGCCTGGGGCAGGAGAAAGCTTGGTCACAGGACAGCAGTTTCTCAACCTGTTGGCCTGTGTGGCAACAGCTCTGAAAGGTGATTGCTGTATGTTTTGATTTTTTTATATATGCACTTGAAGGGGTCTAGAGAAGCAAACCATGGTCTGCAAACTCTGTTTACGCATGCTGCCAGACCCTGCTTGTGCATCACTGCTTTCCTCTCCCCTTGTGCTCCCATTGCATGTCTGTGACTTGGATGCTCTTCCTGGAGCTGGTGACAGGGCTGATCCCTGCAGAAAGCTGCTGCTCCAGCACCACAGACCCTCTGCCTCCACCCAGGAGGACCACACGTACCCGGGCAAAGTGACCCATGAGCATCTCCCTACAGGTCTCAGCCAGAGCAGGAGCACGGGAGACTCTGCAGCTCGCTGCTCCGTGCTGTTTGCATTGCTGCTCTCCAAAGGCCGTGCAAATATTCCCTTGGGTGCTCAGGGGCATTGCTTGTGGCCAAGCAAGTGGGTGCGCTGGGGCAAGGGGCTGCCGTTTACTTTGTGCTTGTAGACCAGACCCAGCGCTAAGGGCTGTTCCACCCAGCGCAGGACAAACGGTGGGTGAATCGCATAGATCTGAGCTACCAGCTTGCGTATCTAATCATATTTCTGAAAGATGCCAACAGAGGGCATCCGCTGCCAGACACGCAGCCTGCGAATTCCCTGCTGCAGCCCCTCTGCCTGGCTTTAGATAAAGAGCATCTCAGGTTTTTTAACCCTCTCCCACTTAGGCTCCGGTTAAGCTCTGTCAGAGGTTTTAGGCAGATGGGCTTTTTCAGTGGGTGTTTTCCTTTCCTTTGGAGAAAGGAGAAGGGGAGGGAGGGGGAAAAGAATAATCCACAGCTGCAGTCTCTTGGTCAGGGCAGGACTTTGATAATTAGCATTTAAGGGCTCCACACAGCTGGGCAGAGCAACAGCCAGGTTCAAAGTGAAGGTGGATGCTCTGTTGTCCTGTGCAGCTGTAAACAAAGTCAGAAGCGCTGCTGTGCTGGTGCTGGGGGAGAGAGCAGGAGATTACATGACAAATGTCCTGGCTTTGGTGGATTTAAATAGTCAGTTTTATTTATAGGTGTTTATTCCCGGCGTTTAATCTCCTTGTTTCATGTCTCTTGTGGACAGTCAAAAAGAAATCAAACTTCTAAAGCCTGCTGCTCCCTCTGGTAAATACGTATTGATGTTTGGGCTGCGGAGCAGGCTTGCTCTGAGCACATTGTCACTCTTACCTTGTTAAGACCTCACACCAAACCATTTGAGGTGCTCAAAGGCCAGGCAGCCTGGCCGATGGAAAGCTTGTGAATCCCATTTTGACTGGGGCAGCCAAATTCCCGAGGCAAGGGCTGGTGTTAGGCAGGGCTTGTGAGAGGGTTAGGGATGGAAGAGGTCTTATCGGAGGCTTCATCCCGGCACAAAACCGGCAGAAGGTTAATAGGTGCAGGAGCTGGGGAATTGTGCCTCGAAGCAGGCTAAAAATAAGGGTCAGTCTGAGCTGGGTGAGAGCTTAGGTGTATAGGGATGATTCCAAGTGGTGGTTTTTAATGGAAATAAGGATAGGGCACAAGGCAGACATCCTGCTCCCTGTAGTTGTGTAGTTCCTTTGAATCAGCCTGCATGGAGCGTGACCTCTGAGATGCAGCTGAACCTCAGCAGCGATGGGGCTGGCGATTGCTGGGCTCCCAGACGTATATTCTGTTCTAGGGTTTCCAGCTGCTCTGCGCACAAAATGGGGCAAAGGTCTAAAAAATGAGGATGGCTGGTGGGCCTGGCCAGGATAGTCATCTGTGCTTAGGAAAGACCTGTCTCGGCCTCATGAAGCTAAAGCTGATCCAAGCTGAGCCATGTCTAGCCTGTAGTATTTGTTCTGGGTCTGGTTTAACTCTTGGTGTAGGAACATACATCTTTTACCTTCCAAAGAGTATATGTATTTTCAGTGGTGCAGCTTGAAATACAGGAACATGGTCTTTTTAGAAAAGGTGGGTTTTTTCCGTTGATTATTTACCCAGGGTTTCCCAACTGGCCACCAAAAAGGAAAAAAATCTCCTCTGTACATGTACTTCATATTATACATTGAATAAGGGCCAGAAATGTAGAGCCAAATTTGATTTATGGACTGCCAGAGAGATTTAAGAAATTTATGATTTGATTAATCCATGCCATATATCTTTTTCTTTATTACCGGTAATTCATGCTATATATCATAGCCTTCTGAGCAGTAATTTGGCTGCCTGATGCATGCCAATGTTTCCGAAGGGTTAAATTCTACGGTGCACCAACCAGACAATAAACTGTTGTGATCTGCTGGTTAAATATGTATTCGGCAGTACCGGAGTCTGACTTACCCAATAGATTTGTTCTGGTGTACCAAGTGAGTATGTATTTAGGACACGTAGAATGTGCAGAAGAACATACTGGGAACCGGGGGGCGGGGGGTGGTTGGAAAAAAATCTTTGCAAAACATACTGATGTGCCAGGGTGGCCAGAGCTTGTAGAAAACGAACAGGCATCTGCAATGCTCCTAAAAATGTATGCTGAGCCTATAGACAGGGTGACCAGCTCTCCTTATGCAGGGGGACTGCCTGGTGACAGTCCTTCCAAGCAGGGTGAGGAGCCTCGGCAGCGGGGCTGGCTGCTGAGAACTGGTCCCTGCTGGCGATCATTGTTTTCACTCAAAGGGAGGTGGGGGTTTGGCACAGGGCAGGAAAAGCAAATCAACTAATTAACTCAATGAGGGAATAAAAAATAACATACCTCAGACCGACTGCGGATGTGACCTGCGCCTGTAGATGCTTCTGCTACTGGTAAACATGTTTTCTGGTTTTTCCCTGTAACACTATTGACATTTTAAAATGATCAGAATATTTCAGAGCGCGTTTAACGAGACAGAAGTACTGGATTTCAATAGTGTCAACTCCAGAAAGCAGAAGGCGGGTCCTAAATTACCTTCAAAATCATAACAATTTAAAAAGTGCAATATTTTCTAATTTGCTTTCTGTTTTTTTGTTGTTTGGGTTTTTTTTCCCCCAGCTACTCTAGTCACCCAGCTCACCGCCTCCCCTGGGAGCAGGACTTTGAAGAGGAGGAGGAGAGGGGTGATTTGGGCTGTGCTGGGGGAGGCGGCAGGCGCACACCTGCCAGCCCTGGAGCACATTCCCTCGGCGGGATCCAGGTGTGTGAGCTTCCCCTGCTGCCGCGGCCGGGGGGGGACCGGGGGACCCCTCTCCCCAGCCCTGCAGTCCCTAGGCTCTGGGGATGGGGATGGGGGATGCCAATTAGCAGGAGCCCCGGGTTCATTTTGCAGTGAGGACTCCTGACGGCTGGGGACGGGCGAGAGTGGAGCGTGGTTTCACCCAGCAGCCTTTAATAGTGCCTCAGCTCTGTCAAGCTGCCCACAATTTCCGCCAGCCACCTCTTTCCGAAAAGCCCTGCGTCTTCATTACCTTCCCCTCCAGCCATCTGGTCCCCCACCCTGACCTTTTTAAAAAAAGATCGGTTAAAAAAAACCCACAACTGGAGCAGTCCCTGGACAGAAGACCTTGTGTGTCATGTTTAAGCCCAGAGCAAATTTTTATGTCCAAGCTGTAAAACCTTGAAAATAAAGATTTATAATTGAGATTCTGGCTGAAGCAGAGCGAACAGAGATGGTCTAATTAAATTCTGTGGTGGATATAATTAACCCATTTATTCATTTATTACCCTTTATACAGCTAATGCAGGCTACGCCATCGCCGTGTGTTTATGAAGAACCTGTCACCTGGCTGCTCGGCTTGGGCTGCGCAGCAGCCGGGCCCGTCGTGGTGCTCCGGAGGGGCTGGTGATTCCCTACAAGCAAGTCTGATGGGACAGATGCTTTTTCGGAAGCCAACCCAGCTCTTGAATGAGTCAGCTGAGAAGGAGCAGGGTGGGAAGCAAAGACACTCTGGGTTCTGCTTTGGACTTGGATCAAGTGTGGTGGTTTGGGAGAAAAGGGTTATGGGTTTTTTTGGTGGTTTTATTTTTTTCTTTTTTCAGAGCAGAGTGGCTCTCCGGTGTCGTGCGCACAAGGTACCGTGGCACTGAATCCTTGCTGTGCACTGTCGAGGGCTGCTGTAATACCCATGCTGACACATGTGGATTTCTGCTTTCTCCCCTTCATCGTTCAGTGTGGAAATGGCACTTGCAAACCGTAACACAGATAACTACTCACGCATCCTTTGGGAGAGCCTCATCTGACTAAAAGCCCGGCTGGCTTTTCCAGAACGGAGCTGTTTCTTTTCACCAAAGACTCATTTTTGCTTCACTTTCTCGCAGCCATCACAAGATAAAAAACAATGAATCAACCAGAGATTATTTTTCATGAAAGTTTAATCAGGCACTGTCCCTTTCCTGTGCCTGTGTGAGCAAACCTTGAGGAGCGTGTAGGGCTTGAACGCGGAGTAAAACCCGTCTGCTTGAGAGGCAAGAAGCGCAGGGAAAATCCTTTGCTCGCTGGCATCTATCTGTCTGGGCAGAGGCACTGTCTGCAGTTCAGCCTCCGGGTCCCTTAGCCCATCCATCTCTTTAGCAGTGAAAGCCACCACCACTACTCTCCCCTCTCCTTCCCCTCCCTTTCTTGCTCCTTAATATTTCATGCATCAAAGAAGTTTCACTTGTAATGCAAAAACTGATTAATTAAGTAGAGTGCAAGAGTTACGTGCATTTAAAGTTTCTTTCATCTTGGGAAGAAGAGGAGCCACGCTGGAGGCTGTTATTGCTGACGAAAGAGTGTCACAGGGCAGGCAGTGATGGAGTGGCTACGTGGTACCAAGGGAGGGGAAGGGACAGCCTCATTCCCTGGACTGTGGCTCGAGCAACACACTGCTTTCCAGTTGTCCATGGGTTCTCCCCTCCTCCTTAAGTGCACTGGCTGGCCCCTGCCCCCTCCGGCAGTGGGGCTGTTCGGGGAGGGGAGGGGCAGCAAGGCACCTGCCTGACCCCAGGCTTGCCTTGGGATGTGCGAGGTCCTTTTCCAGTGTGGCTTTGGTCATAGGAGTGGCTGAAGGTGGCTAGCATGCAGCCAGTACCTTACACTGGCAACATCTGGCTGACACCCCGGTGTGCTCCAGGGTGAGTTATAAAGAGGGAGGGAGCGCAGGATGATGCCACGCAGAGGAGGAAAACTAGAAAATGCCCCGATGCCTGGGGGCATTGGCACTGCCTGCGGCAGTGGGCACCTGGCTGCAGACTTCCCACCTGGGTAAGTCAAGGATGTTATTTGCAAAGTAACTGTTTAGTCTGTACCTCGACCCAAAATGCTTAACAGCCTTTCCTGGCTGTTCAAACTGTGCGGCCCCCTGTTACCCCCCCCAGGCCCTCCTGCACCGAGCCCGGGGGCTGCTCCCCAGCGCGCAGCGGTGTGGCACAGCTCTCCAGAAAAAGGTAGGAATCGACAACTTGTGTTTGAGGAGGGAGGAGGAAATTCAGCGGCTGCTGGCTGCTAGCTTCAGCTTCCTTGCTTTTGCGGAGTGTCCCCTCAGGGTGCTTATCTGGAAGTGGTCAGGAAGCTCCTGGTTTGATGCTGTGTCAGAAAGACAACATCTCCCGCAGCTTTGAGCACAGTGAGGGGTCCGCTGGCTCACGATTAACCTAGAAGCAAGAACGTCACCTACTGAATTGCAAAGGGCACTTTCTGCATCCCCTCGCTCGCTCTCCCAGGAGGCGTTTCTCTGAATTGCTGACCCAGCCTGTCTCTTGCTTTGCTTCTGAGAGCTGACAAAAGCACAGCTTGAGCAATGTGGTCGTCGACCACAGGCAGATACCATATGGCTGTGGACCAGCATTCGTACGCCGCAGCGTAGAAACAAAATTAATTTTATGGTGTTTCCTTCAGAGTATAAAAAAAAAACCCAACCCTTCTCACTTCTTTAGTGGAGTTATTGGTGCTGATGTGACTCTTGCAGGGTGAAATATCAGCCTCTGATTGCATCAGAGCTGTGTGACTGACTTTCTCCTCCGCTTGCTAGCAGTAGGATTTGCGATATGCGCTACAGACATGAATTGTTCTCTATATTGTAAGTACATAGTGCATTTTAATGATTGCTGCTGTATGTACATATCTTTGGTAATAGGGCCAATTGAAAACCACTTCAGAAAGCTGTTATTGATATCTTTGCAATAACCTCCTCCTCCTCTGCGCCAGCCGATAAAAGATGCATTAGTTCTGGGTGTCCAGAAATCCAGCTCACAAGATTGAAAGTCGAAGAATGCTTCATCTGTGACCCTTTAAATGAGAATGATTTTTTTTTTTTTTGCCCTCCCCATCACTCTTAAACTTAGATAGTATAGATATTTTAAGCATTTTCCAGGAAAATGTCTGCACAAAGCTCTCCACAGAGGCACAAAACCACGGGTTTGCCCGAATCCCACTTGGGGTATTGTCATACAGAAGAAAATGACCCTGGGGCTGAGCTGCTCTGCTTGGGAGAAGAAATAAATTGAAGAGTGTCTCAAAGTTCCTGCTAAAAAAAAAATAGACTCAGGTGAAAATTGGGAATGAATGTAGGCAGATGCAGACATAAGGTAGGCACAGTTCAGCGTAGCTGAGGTTCCCCATTCGCATGACACACAACATATGCTCTGCCTACTTCTAGAGGCGGCTCCACCTGAGAACAGCCCACTACCGCCACTCAATAGCGAAGAAACTCCCAGCTCATGCAGAGAACGTCTGTGCTTTTTGTACCGAAACCCCCACGCTTGGGACTGCTGCAGATATGATTTCCACGGCCCTCAGTATCTCTTTTTATCTATTCTGGTAACAACTAATTATTTTCTTGCGTTTCTGTATATAAAAAAGGATACAAACCCCAAGGATGGAAAATAGAAGGGATTTTCCCCCAAACCACACAGTCAGCAGCCGAGGTGAGAAGGGAGCTGGTGTCTCCTGACAACGCATCGCACCCTGCCCAGATGGGTCTTGTCACTGTAATGTGTTTGCACTTGTAAGATGATTTCCATTTTCATCCCAGAGTTTTTGCTCGGAATGGCAGTTTTTGCTGGTTTCTTGGCCCCGATGCTGTTGAAATCGATGGTCAGGCAGTCACTGACTTCCCTGAGGAAAGGCTGGATCCATGAACAGGAAAAAGATACAAAAAATGGATCTCATTTAGAAATAGAAAGCTGGGTTATGGGCTGTGCAACTGGCCTGGAACTCCACGGTTTGTATGGACTTAAAGTAACCTAAAAATAGTAAGTTTAAGCAAACTTCTGTAAGTGTTCCTAGAATATTTTGCTAGCAAGTGAAACTTTCTCAGTGCGATGTGCTTTACCCTGTTTGTGCCGTTTACTTTTCTGTTGAATGCTGCTCGGGGAGGGGGGTAATAGGAACCTGTTACCTCAGTTGTAAACCAGGACTCGCGTATTTCCCCTTGGAAGTATTATTGGTGGTTTTCAGACAGTGAAGTTTTGTGTTTAGCTCAAATCTTTTGGAACTAAAAAGCAGGTGGAATCCTTTTCTCCCAAAAGCAAGAACAGATTTGCGTTAACACAGGGAAGGATCGAAGCTAAATTGAAGCTGAAAGTACCCGATAAAGGCAGCGGTTCGCAGAACGTTCTCCTTTATCGTGGTGTCCATGCTTGTACAGGAGGACTTGCAAAAATCTCAGCGTGCTTCTCGGAAGATAGTTGTTTGCAGTACTTTATGGATACAGACAGTGAGGCAAAATAGGGCTGAATGATGCACGTAGAGCTGCTCAGGATATTTGGATAGGGGCACAGACAAGACAACCCCTCAAGGTCTCTCCCAGCAATATTTCCTAATATCTCAGAACCTCCACAGCCCAAAGCACGCTGCCCAGAGCTGTGACAGCAGTGGGTATCTCTGGATCCCATTCCCACCCCAAGGACAACCCCTTGCCAGAATCCTCTGATACTCGACAGCGAAAAAAATCTCTGCTTATGGCACGCACACACAGAGCTGTGCAGCAAGTGGCTACGGGGAGATCGAAGTAACAGGAACGGGGCCTTAAACAGAAAAATATATTTTTCTTCTTCAGGATTTCCAGTTCTAAAAAAAATTTAAAAGAAGTACTTCATCACTTTTTGGACATACTGCCTACTAGTTTGTCATTTTGCGTTTCTGCGCAGTATTGTTTCTTTGCTTTTTTTTTGCCTAGAAGAATTTTCAAAATCAGGAAGAAGAAACCGGCACGCACCCTGCCTGGAAATTAGTACACATACTGACAACAGCCTAAGCCAGTCCAAAATCTACCCTTTCCCCCGTAATAAAAAAAAAAGAGGGGAAAATGTTTTTCTGCTATTATACTTTTCCCAGCCAACAGCTGACATTCAGGACTGCATTTTTTGTGATTTCCCCCCCCATGCCTGGAAACTTCATCCCTCCCAGTTAGGCAGAGCTGGGGTCCCACATTAAACATTTCGTAACTAGTTGCCTGTTTGCTGGTGAGCGCTTTTTGGTTTCTCTCTATCCCTGCAGCTGGAAATAGGCACCGTACGCACACCGACACTCTTTCGGTGGGGGCTGCAGCTTGTTCAGGCTGTGAGCCGGAGTTGTGGCCACTCCTGGAGCGGGGACTGGCCCCCGGGAGCGGAGCTTGAGCTGTTTGTTTGCTGGATTTCACGTTTTCTGCCATTCTGCCCTTGTTGTGGTTTTAACATTTGATGACCTAGGTATCTCAGAAGGCTGCTTTGCCTCAAGAGGCGTATGATGAATTGATCTTAATTAGCTTGTGGAAATAATATAAGCCTGAGCATTAAGCGTGCTTTGTTAGGGTTTTGACATCTTCTTTTATATGTACATCTACAAATAAAATCAGGTAGATTAGCAGTCACTAGGAAATTGTTGTTGTGAATCACTGACTCATAACTACCGTAGGCTGCCTCTCCTTGGCTCCGTTAGTCATGCCCGGCTGTGGGCAGGGGTTCACGCGGCTCTGGGGCTGGGGTCAACCCTGTCCCTTTCGCCCATAGGGACAGGGTTTGCCTCCAAGCTAATCCCCATCATTCCACCTTCCCAGCTGGAAGAGCCGTTTGGCTCTGCCGTGGCTCAAGGCAGAGCGTGAGCCAAACCCGCCGCAGCGGAGCTCACCCGGTTTGCCTTCCCGCACAAGCTCCGGCCCTCAGCTGGCACCGGGGCACCCGTGCGATGGGCGGATATAGGAACCTGTGGTCAGACCTCAGCATCGTTTATTCCTCCGGCTCCCATCTAAACGCCGGCTGTTAAAGACCAGGTGAAAAATCTTTGCTAGAAGTCACCAGTTGGCCTCCTCCAGGTTTGTCATTGCAAGCCATGGTCGCGCGCCCTGGGCGCTGGAGGTGCCTAATGACTAGTGAAAGGCTAATAACTAACAAAAGCTCCCGGGAAGCGTATTTCTGTGCTGTTGCACCCTGGCAATGACCCGTAAGGCGGGGGTAGCCCGCGGGTGCGGGTGGCAATGAGGCAGATGCCGTGGCCAGGCAGCGGGGAGGAGGGGGACGCCTGGATGCTGTGCCCGGGGGGGGGGAGCGGGGGGACCGGTGCCGAGCCGAGCCGAGCCGGAGCGGCGGAGAGGACCGAATGGCCTTAAAGCTCCGGGGGCTGCGCTCCCCCCGCCGAGCGAGCGGCGGAGGGTCCCCCGGGCCCGGCGGCAGGGGGGGCGGTGGCGGGGCGGGCCGGGAGGCGGAGCCGGGCGGCGGCGGTGGCGGCGGGCTGGGGCGGCTCAGTGCGCCCCGCTCCGCTCCGCTCCGCTCCGCTCGCCTCCCCCTCGCCTCGCCTCGCCTCGCCGCTGCTCTCCTGCGCCTGGCTCCGGCCCGGCATGGCCGCCCCGCCGCCTCCCCGCCGCCTCGCCGCCGCGTCCCCCCCTCCGCCGTTGCTGCTGCTGCTGCTGCTGCCGGTGCTGCCGGGCGGCGGGCCCGGCACGGCGGCGGCGGCGGCGGCGTCCCCCCCGCGGGACCCCCCCGGTCCCTGCCGCGTGAAGACGGTCACGGTGTCCACGCTGCCGGTGCTCCGCGAGAACGATATCAGCTGGAGCGGCGCCCCGCCGCCCCCCGCCGCCGCCTCCGCCGCCGCCGCCGCCGCCGACTCCCGCCTGCTGCTCTTCGTCCGCAGCGAGCTGCCCGGCCGCGTCGCCGTGCAGGACGACCTGGACAACACCGAGCTGCCCTTCTTCACCCTCGGTAGGAGCCCGCACCGCTTCCCCCGCCGCCTCCCGGCCCGTCCCGTCGGTAC
>RSEF01000017.1:3936158-3958393 GCA_003993805.1 Himantopus leucocephalus
CTCTCTCAGGTACCCAGGGGCCTCCGAGCGCCTGCCCTGTAATTAAAAGCAATCTATTGCGATGTCTGAGGGGGCTGTGCGAGTTGCAGGGCCGCGAGCCCTGGTCTGCTGCAGAAGAGCTGTCAGGCAGTTCCTTCGTTAGAAAATAGACACCAAAAATTCCTCTTCCGCCCCCAACTTTGTCTTCCTGCCAGCCCTGAATTCCAGATTTATTTAAGGGTCTTTTCTTTTGGGCTCGGGTGGGTGTGGAGCGTGTATTTTTTGCCATGTGAGTCTGACAAGCCCTTGGGGAGGATGAGTGGGTGTCTTGACGCGTTAGGGAGAAACTTGGCAAGTGCTTCAGCTCCAGGGATCTCTTTGCATTTTTGGCTGCATCTGCTTTTTCATTCTGCTGCTCTTAAACTTTTCTGAACCAGCAGTGTCACACGCCCCGGCAGCGCTGCCATCCAGGAATAATGCCGCTCCCGTTCCTCGAAGGCCTGGCCGCAGAGACGAGATGGTTTCTGTGGTTTCTCCCAAGGGTGCCAGCTGCTGGATGGTGCTGGGTGGGACACTCCTGGCGTCCCTCTGCCCAGCCCTCCTGAATCCGAGTGTTAACCATGGATGGGGATGGTCTTGCCTTCCGTACGTCCTAGAGGAGGATCCTCCACTCTTAGAGCTGGGGTGGAGATGGGCAGGAAGGTGCTCAGAGCTGGCTGCACAAAGGGCAGCCGTACGTGGGACGTGCACATCGTGCTTGCGTGCTTCCCAAAGGAAGGAGAGGCTCTCCTGAGCCTCTTTGAGGTGCTGTGTTTCTTGTTGTGCCTTGTTCCGTGCTCCCAGCGTGGTTCCTGGCCTTGTGTAGGGGATTTGGGGACTGGTTTCAGGAGGTGAAAGCAATCTCTTAGCTGCGTTGGTTAGGGGGAAGAGCTGCCCTCCATGACCTTTACTGTACTGCGGTTGAAGGAAACACACATGAGTGTGTGGATTCACCTGGTGCAAAATACAGGGCTTTCGAGTCACTCCGGAATTCTCTTCTTGGCTTTGCTGCCGACTCATGGAACGACCTTGACCGAGTGAGCGCACCTCCTGCGACCTCCTCCTTCCCCACTGCTTGCAAGGGGTGTCCCCGTTTGCATTGCCAACGCGATGTAGAATTCCTGCGTGGAGGTGGGAGAGAGGGACAGACCCTCTCGGCTCCTTCCCTGCTGCCTTGCCTGCGGGCTGGTGGTGCATGAAGAGCTGGGGAAAGGAGACCAGTGGAAGCGCAAGGCCAGAAGTGGGAGAAATGGGTGGGTGGAGGAGTGATGAGTGGACTCGGCAGAGCAGGACCCATGGTTTGCCCAAGCTGGGGTAGCTGCTGCCCCATGGATTTCTCTAGCCGATGGTTCTCCCCGCAGCTCAACAAGTGGCTGGGCAGCGGGAGGGCGGGATGCTGCTGTCGAGTCCGATGGCTGTAACACGCCGTCCCGTTAGGAGTTGGGGTTTTCTCTCTGCTTTAGTGTGCTGAAAATGATCTGCACGCTTGAAAGTTCCCCTCTCCCCTGCGTGCGCGCACGTCTCCTGATCTTAGCGAGAGAGTGACAGCTTCTCTAATTAGGCAGCCGAGGAGGTAACCTTAGCAACTCCACACTGGTGCTGGGGACCATCTCCAGCTACCTTTGGAGATGGCGTGTGTGGTGTTCGAATGGCCTCTCGTGAGGACAGGAGAGCTCGGGCTGCCCGCACGTCCGTCCTCCCTCCCTGACGCCGTTTCACGTGGCTGGCAGTGTCTGCCATGCAAAGGAAGAGCCGGCACGGGAGGAGGCACCTACGTCCCATCGCTGCTTGCTCTCCTCTTGCTGGTGCCCAGGCTGGGTGCAGCTCTGGGGAGAAGGGCTGTGGGGTCTGTGGGCAGTACTGGAAGGGAACTGAGGTGCTGAGCCCGCTTCTGCATCGGTGACGCCTGCTCTGCTGTGAGGGGGGCGTGGGGCTGCATCAGGGCAAGCTCTGGAGATCCAGGAGAGCAGGACCCTGCCCGCTGGGAGCACAGCGTGGGCTGTGCCCTTGGCTTGTCCCGTCTCCTCAGGTTGAGAGCTGGTGGCCTGGCAGCAGAGCAGCGCTGGCTGGGGCTTGGAGGGTGGTAGCGAGCACAGCAGGGTCCATGTTTGCTGCAAAAGGACCAGCGGTGTCCTGTGCCCTGAGAGCCTGACTGCACCACAGCATCCCCGTCAGATGTGCCATCCTCCCCATCGCTCCGTCTTCCCCATCCCGGCTGACCCGGCGGCTGCAGCACTGAGCATTCCCTTAAAATCTGACTGCGCCTCCCACCCTGTGGGCTGGAAGGGGCCTTGGCTACTCGAAACAGTGCTCGGAAATACTTTTTTATAGCAGCTGGGAGTGAGCCAGGGTGAAAATGAGCTGAGGCCGCTGAAGGGAGATAAGCTGAGACGTAAACTGTGATTTTCTGCCCTGTGAGCCCTATGCATGGATTTCATCTTTTAATGGAAGTGCAGTAAATAAAAGCCATTTTCACAATAAGCTGAGCAACAGGTCATAAGCGTCTGAGCCACTGAAATTGATAGAAGCGAGCTAAGCGTAACAAATCTCCCAAAATTGCACCAGACTCCACTTGTATCTAGTCCCTTCCTGCATCTCACCAATTATAGCAAACGGCAATTATTTCTGAGCCAGAGCTTTCTCTGAATAAAACCTCAGTCCAACTGCAGATGCTTTATCTTCTTTTCAAATAGATTTGTACCGGAGGAAAAACCCCCAGTGGGGAGAAATCCCATTTGAAGGGGCTTTCCCTGGCAGTGTTTGCAGAGACAGTAGATGCTGGACACGCATGGAAGCCTAAATTTGACCGGTCCGTAGTTTGCTGGCTCTGGCCGAGAGGGGAGATGTCAAGCACGTTCCCTTTCGAACGTCACTTGTGTCTTTGTTAGGACGGAGCGTGGGCTGGGGATGTGCTGGCGCCGGCTGTCGTGGCGTCACCCGCTCGCTGCTGGGACGCTCCTGTTGACGAGGCCCCTGTGGAGCATTGACTTTTTCTCCTTCTTCCAGTTAGATCCAGTAAGTGACTTCCCAGTCCCCACCACCAGGCTCCGTGCTGGTACCCAGTGACGCTTCTGGTGTATAAAGCAGACTCTCAAGCCCACGCTCAGACTAAATGCTAACACTTTTGTCCCGTATAACCTCTAGGCTTTTTTTAGAAACATCTCTGCCGCAGAGCCTTAGGGATGCACCTGCAGCAAGGAGAGCGTCTGGGGTGGAATTTCCTCATCTCTGCACCAGTTTGTCCGATTTGAGGGGGGTTACCTGGGAATTTATTCAAATTTATTTGCAAGCACTTTTAAAGAGGCACTCATTTTATAAGGGGAGTTGTGACAGCGCTGGTTTTACCTGCTCGGTCTCCAGTCCAAAGCCAAATAACCCTGTCTTTCACCGTTGCTTCTGGCTTCGTGGTGTTCGAGCGAGATGTCCCCGGTGGCGCACAGCCCGCAGGGCTCACGGAGGAGGGTTGTGCGGGTGGCTGTTGGCGTGTGTGCGGTTGTTCCTTGGCCGAACGGCTGTGCCGAGCTGTGCGTCTCAGCCCTGGTATTTTTCTGTAGGTAGGAATGAAGCACGTTGCCTGGGGTTTGTCGGAAGCGTGCGCCTGCTGTTAGGTGCTGCTAGAGATGCTGACGAAGAAGTGCCACAAGATAGCGGGTGTATGAAGCTCAACTGGCTTTCTGATTGACGTCATTAGTGCTCCCTACTGAAAAATCCCTGGGAAGCTGGACACTTTCTGTCTCTGGATTTCTCCAGAAGTTTTAGCTGAACAGCTTCTCGTTAGGTGCGTAGAGGATGCTAATGTGGCACCCTCCTGGGTCCCTGGAAAAAAAACATGGCAAAGTCTTAAATTGCCCAAGAACTGATTTGTCTCTGTTGGTGTTGTTAGTGAAGTGCATCACTCGGGTATTTTGCGACACCCGGGAGCCTGCGGGGCAGGACCGGGAGGCTGCATCGCCTGCCACGGCCCCGGGGCCGCTGCTGGGAAAGGCTTTCCTGGCACGAGCGAGATGAGGAATCACCAACGGGGAGCGATGAGCGTTGTTCAATGATGCGTCGTCCCCTGTCACGGGGGAGCAGGGTTTGATTGATTTACTCTATGTTAGCTTCGCATGAAGAAAACCATTGGTTATGTTTTTTTTCCTTTTTACCTTAGACTTGGAATTACTTTCTTTTTTTTTTTCCCTTCCCCCTTGGAGGGTTGTTAATGAAAAGCACTGAACCAGCTTCTCTTCAATTTAATTTGTTTGCATGAGCTGGCAGCTCTCCCCCCGCCTCCCCCCCTAAAAATCCTCCCAAAAATATATGTCGGATATTTGCTGAGAGGCTTCCAGGGCTGCCTGCGAAGGGGCTGCGCACACCACCCTGCCTGCAAATGTTCGCCATGAACTTTGCAGCTTGGTGGTGTTTGCAGGCAAATCCCTATGTGTATGGCTGGAGTGCCCTTGTCCAGTTTGGTGATGGAGTGTGTGCGATGTCCCCGTGGGCAGCTCACGGGGGGAGTTTCTGGGGAGAGCAGCCCTCGGAGCGGGAGCGAGCCCCATTTCTCTGCTGAGGCAGCAGGTGGAGGGGGAGAAGCATTGCAAAGTCCCGAAATGCTGTATTTCAGACCTCTGCTGAGCTTTCCTGGCATGGGGAGGGGAGGGTTGGCTGGTGGCAGGTCTGGGGGTGGTGAGAAGGGCCGGCCTGGCAGGTCTCCAGCTGGCAGAGGGAGATGGAGGGTCATCATGGGCAACATCTCGGCACTGGCCAGGCTGCGAGCGCCTCTTTCGCCAAACTCAGAAAATAGTAAGGAGTCCTTCTGTGTCCTCGTGCCTTTCTCTGGAAAGGCGTTGCAGGTTGTGAATTAGATTCCAGGTGTTACCCGAGTATTTTTTTTTTTCCCTTTCCCACGTGCACGTGGGCAGCCCCACCACCATCAGCATCTCCGCTGCCGCGGGACAGCACAGGCATCGGGTTTGGAGCGGGTGAAAGGCAGCCCCGCTCCCCGCGGGCACTGCCATGCCGGCTCATCTGTTATCAGAAGCAGGGGTGTTATCAGAAGCAAGCTCCTTTGCCATCTCTCTGCCAGCTGCAGCACATCTGGCTCTTCTCTCCCGGTCCAGCGGTAGCCAGGGCTCCCCGTGCATCCCGCCTTGGGGATGCAGCTCCATCGTCCACTTTTGGAGTCTCCTCTATTGGCAGTATTGGAGGCAAATCAACAGAAATATTGGATCAGGGTTGTTATTCAGTACATCCACCGTCCTCTGGCGAGCGGTTCGGCGTGCAGACCATGGCCATTTAGCTGCCTAAACAGAATTTCATCGTCTGCCTCCCGCGGTGTGTAATGAACCCAGCTGGAGGTGCTCGGCGCCGTCGCCGCAGCAAACCAAAGCTCCCCAAGATCTTCCACGCACGGCGACTTGCTCTCCGCTTCTCGCAGCATTGCCGTAACGCGGTTGGCCCCCGTGAACTGCTTTTCGCTGTTTTTTGTTTCCTTTTGCCCCGCCAGCTGTAATCCCTGCCTGGCTGTGCCCCTTACTGGGTAACCGTTTATTTCCCTTAATCTTTTATGAAGCACTTTTAGCATAAGCTCTCTGAAAATCCGCTGAAATTAGACCCTCTAAATCACCTTCATCTATTTTAAAGGCTTTCTTTTGCAGATAATACTGCCAGGTTGCTTAGCGTGCCTCTTTTCCACCATCCCTTAAGGAAGCTGCATTGCCTTGACCTGTTCAGATCATACTTTGCTGGTTTTTATATCGGCTGACCCCTAATTAAACTCCGAGTGAAGCTCCTGCTCTCCTGCAGTTTGGTATTTAGCTCTGCAGTCCCGGAGCCTTGGTCTTCTGCTTTTTAAAAATAAAATAATAATAATAATAAAAAATACTCCAAGCTGCTTTACTGTTTTCACAGCTTTTAGGAAAAGCGTCCGGAGCTCGATGGATATTGTGGGAATTTTATTAGTGTTTGTACAACTCTGTATCAGAGCTAAGAAGCCTTTTCTGCTCTGAAGGACGGAAATTGGCTCGGCAGCCGGGGTGCCCAAGTTTCGCTAAGTAGCCACGACTTCTGTGAAACCTCACCGTATGCCTCTGGTGTGGCTTTTCTGATAGCTCATGCCTCATTTGATGGGGGGGGGGGTGAAGCGTTTTTTGTCCCAGAGATGCTGACCCCCGTGAGATGGGGAGAGCCGTGGATGAGCCGCTGCCCGCTTGCAGCGGTCCGAGGTCGGTCCTGTGCGCGGGGAGGAGGGAGGCTGGTGCACAGCCCCGCGCTCTGCTGGGAATTACGGTTTTCTTTCTTGTGTGGTAAAAGAAGCCCATTCTCGAGGCACGTGGCTGTGGCCTCTCCCTGATGTAAAAGCTTGGGGAAAAATAACGTTGTTGACCATCTCTCTGTATTTGGGAAAATAAGGCTGTTCTGAGCAAAGCCTCCCGCCTTGCAGGCTCGGGCATAACTGTATCCAGCAGCTGGAAGCTGCAATTAGATAAATTCAGGCTGAAAATGGAGCACAAATCCCCAAATGAAATTAGCTGGCCACTGCGGGGCGGGGGGTCGCGCTGCGTGATTGCTGTGATCTCTCCTGCCCGCCTGCGTCTTCGGGAACAGCCGGTTTCTGGAAGAGCTGCTCACGTGGCGGCTCTCTCCCGTACTCCAACTGCTGGAAGGCTACAACAGCCCAGAATATTGCTCTCTTTTTTCTTTTCTTTTTTTTTTTTTTTTCATTNCTTTCTGGACTTCTAAGGATGGGTAGGATGCGGGAGGGATGTCTTTGAATAGAAACATCCCTCCTCCCCTGCATCCCTCCTCCTTCTTCCCCATCCTCTTGCTCCTTTCCGCAAGGTTAAATGCCACAGCAGAGAAGGAAATTGAGTTTTGGTGTCTGTGCTCCCAAAGGCTGCTCTCAGCTGGGGAAATGCATCATCCCGCTGGGCTCTCGTGCTAATCCCTTCTGGGATTGCTTGCTGGCTGGGAGGCAATGATACAGACCGAAGGGGTTCCAGCCGATGCTCCCAGTGTCCTCAGGTCAATGGGATGCTGGTCCCATCGTGCACTTATAATGGAGAGGGTATCTTGAGAAGCAGGGATTTATTTACTGTGTCTGGCCTGGCAGGGGTAATTTGGGATTGCAAGGAATAAGTAATCAGATTTCCACCTTCTGAGGGCAATGCCAAGTGAAAATGTATGAGTCTATTTCATTTTTTTTTTTATTGTTTAGAAGAAAAGAAACCTCGTGCCCTGCGCAGTGGGGTGGGCTGTATATTAAAAATAGAGGTTAAAGCCTGGGAGCAGACCTGCAGAAGCTTTACAAGAAGGACTCCAGGACATTTTCTCCAGTAATCTATGCGTAGAAGAGCTATTGACCCGAGGGTGGGCTTGCGGAGAAGGGAAAATCATGCTGTCCCCCATCCTCTCACCTCCAGTCTCCCTTCCCATAGGACTCAGTGAATTCTTCCTCTGACCATAGACTCATAGGTTTGGGTTGGAAGGGACCTTGAAGACCATCCAGTCCCACCCCCTGCCCTGGGCAGGGACACCTCCCACCAGCCCAGGTTGCTCCAAGCCCTGTCCAACCTGGCCTTGAGCACCAGGTGTAGGTTGATGGTGTGGGTTGCCATCAGCTGATGGGAGACTTTATCTTCTGCCTCCCCTTGGCGGGGCATGGATCGGGCTATCCGGGAGACATCCTCCTGCTGAAGTGTTACATCTCCTGCTGCGCTGATGAAGAAAGATGCTTCAAAGGTCTCTGTTTTCAGGGCGGGAAGAAATTGAGCCCGTGTTGCCCATCAGTGCATGTGTATATGTATGCACATACGTATGTATGTATAAAAAAGCCTATTTAAACATGTTGGCTAACACATTAAAAATAATTGTTATTGGTTACACAAATTACTAGCAATATTGCTATGGCTGTATTACAGCCTAAATTTTCACTTGATTGCTACCACATAATTTTTAGCAAATAACCAAAGCGTTCTAACTTAAATATTGTCACACTATCATTTTAGTAGGCAAATGAGGTAATTATAATCTCCTTGGATATTAGGATATCTTCTACCTACCAATGTGCACGTAATGCATTTTGCTGATTTCAAGGAGGGTTCAGAGATTTGCCTTTTCTTTAGTGGTAGTTCTATGAAGCTTGGGGGGAAAAAAACCCCTTCAGCTGGGTCAACAGGGAGGTCCACAAATGGGGAGGAGAACACGCGTGTCCCGGTGCCATCCTTCCTGCTGAAGCCTTTATGGGGTTGCTTTTGTCTGGGAAGAATTTGTTCATTAGCAGGAGGTAAACTCTGAAATAATGTGCCCCGCTCCGGGCACGACGGCGGTTTGGCAGTGGTTGGGCAGAGCTTGTGGCAAAGCAAGCGTTTCTGGTGTAGTGCTGGCTTTTGAAAATGATCTGCCAATCTCTTGCGGCCCCCAAAACCTGAAATCTTCTCGGGGTTGCTTTCCAGCTCTGCAAATTGAGTTTTGTGCATGAGTGGCAGTGAGCAACTCGGTGCTGCTGGTGCTGCTGGGCTCCCGGGGGCTGCAGGCAGGCGGCACTGGGCACGGGCAGGCTTGGCGTTACGGCTGTCCTTGGTGCCCACCGGCTCTGCGGCATCTGCTTCATCGCCTTCCCCTCCAAACGCAGCCCGTGAGTGTTTACCCTCCCCGAGAAGAGTGGGGGCGTACGGGGAAGGACTGGAGCCAGAGGGGTTTTTGTTTGTAGCTTGTCTGCGTTAAAAGTTTCCTTGGCCCGCTGTGAGGTTTGCAGGGAGGCGTTGAAGGCGGCTCTCGGTGGTTTGGATCTTCGACTGGTGGAGCAAAAGCTTTCGTGAAGCCCTCGTTTCAGAATGAAGGGATGGGGGCTGGGCTGGGCTGCGGGAGCCGTTGGGGTGCACATGAGGGGGGAGGATGGGTTAAAACTTCACCTGAATTAACCGTGGCCAGAGTTGGGATGCGGGAGGTGGCCGGGATGGAGGTGCTGCCTTCACCCTGCCTGCGGGCGCTCGCAGCCCAGGGGGGACCTGATGCACGCGGGGGAGTTCATGGGAGCGAGCGGTCACAAGATGTGCGTCACAAATTCATCCCCTGCAGCACCCCCTGCTCCTCCAGTCTGGGAGGTCTGTGGTTTGGCACGTCTTGGGAGCATCCAGCATTCGCCAGAGCCACATTTCGCAAACCAGCAGCTCCTCTGTCCCCCCACTCTCCCTGGTGTTCCCTCCCGCCCGCGACGGATGCTGATGGGGAAGGAAATCACAGCTGCAGAATGAGCCGCGCTGCTGTACCTTGCCGTCACCTAAGCTATACTTTTTTTTCTGTTCTCGTTTGCGCCCTGACTCCGATGATTGTAGCAGGGAGAACGCCTTGATTGCTGACAGCTTCTGGGGAGTTGCGGCACAATTGAATCAGTTCCCTTTCAGTGCATAGAAGCCCTTCAAATTGTAATCACAGGCCATTCTCCATCTCCGCATTGTGTTCCGCAGCAGGCAGCTGCGAACCAGAGCTGTCCTCTTCCTCCCCTTCCTCCTCCTCCTCCTCCTCCTCCTCCCCCCTGGAGCCCCCTGGGCTGCGCTGGCAGCGATCCCCTCGCTCTCACCCCCAGCGGGGCTGCTCCTTGGCGGGTATTCACATGCCCCCTGCGAACAGGAGTTGTGGTGNTGGGTATTCACATGCCCCCTGCAAACAGGAGTTGTGATGGAGTGGGGTTGGGAATGGCGTGGCAAAGCCAGCGGGAGCGGGTGATGTGGCTTCTGGGGACAGCCAGCACCAGCCGGGTCGGGGCTGCGGGTTAGGGATGCTGCGCTTGTGCATCTGCGTCCCTCTCCCGAGGGGAGTGGTGGAAAATCCCGGGTTGAAGGCAAAACGAGGGTGCTGCCCGGCTCCTGTGCCGCCTGCCATGCAGCCCGAGGCAGATGGACATAGCGCTCGGAGCTGTAATGCCGGCTCCAAGGTGGGTCTTCTCCTAGGAGCAACCTGCTTCCTAGTGCTCTGCTGTTTTGTGGGAAAACCCCAGGAAGGAGCTGGGGGCAACCAGCTCCTTCTGCCCAACGCGTCTGGCTGAGTAGAAACCAGAAGAGCAATGAGCCTCCGCAGTCCTGGGAGCAGAACCATCCTGTCTTCCCCTACTGCTCTTCTGGGCCCCCGCTGGGGCTGGGAAAAGGTGACCAGGAGCCAGGCAGGGCAGGACTGGTGACACCCGGAGCTGGGACAGTTCCACCAGGACAAGGCAACGACAGCCCTGCCGGTGCCTCGTGCTGGTGCCGTGCGGCTATGTCATCACCACGTGTCGGCATCGCGTTTCGTACCCCGTCAGCCAAATTTCTGCTGCTTTCGCTCTCTTCTTTCTCACCCCCTGACCCTTCGCTTTCTTTGCGCTGCATCTTTTCTTGCTGTCCTTGACGTTCCTTTTGTTCAGCGGCTCCCCCTCCGTGTCTTTGTGCTCCCTTCAGAAACTTCCCAGCCTTCCCTCTCCCACGGGGCCGTGTCCGGGCGGATGCCGGCAGGACCGGGAGGATGCCTTTCTCCTGCTCCTCAACTCCCGTTTCATGGGGGCAGGTGACCGAGCGCTGCCTGCCGCCTGCCCAGAGCTAGCAAATGCAGCAGAGGGTCAATGTGTCAGTGGAAAATTGAGTGCGGAGAGAATTAGGGCAGCAAGGCGCAATAATAAAACCTATTGGTGTTGAAACCGAGCCAGGAGAAGCTATAGAGGGAGGGCTGGGTGCCAGCTCTAGGGGAAAAAAAAAGTATGATTCAGTGTGGCCCTGAGCTCATCCATCTGGAGGTCAGGACAGGGCTGGGATGAGCTTTTGGGCACGGGAACGGCAGGGAGGTGATGCCGGCCGTGGCAGAGCCCGGGGACCACCTCCCTTGGAGAGCCGCGCTCCTCTCCCCGCAGAGCCCAGTGCCCGCCGGTGGTGTTTGCTGGTCGGGCTTCGGTGTGGCTGCTGTCAGGCGTTGTTCTGTTCCTTCCCTGTAGGGCTGGGGAGGTAAATCTGAAAAGAAACTCAATATTTAGTGGGAAAGAGCAGCTTGAAAGGGCTTCTGAGGGGTTGGAGGGGGCGGCGAGTTTTGTGGTTCTGCTTGAGCTTACACCAGGTGCTTTCTCCAAGGGGAAAACTTAAAACTTGTTAAACTTGAAAGGCATGAAGTCCCCGGTGTGCAGCGTGGCCGGGGGTGATGGCTGTCATGTCCTGTAAGCGCAGGACGAGTATTCATGCGAATTTGTTCTGGGAGCATCGGTCCCGATTCAGCAGTGCAGCTCAGGCACGTGCTGTACTTGAAGCACCCGTGTCACGGCGCCTTCGAGCCAGGGCTTTGCTGAAGAGGATCCCATAGGCTCAAGATGCTGTTTGCTTTGTTGTGATTTTTTTTTTTTTCCCCCCATGTTGGGAGGATGAACTATCTCAAGGTGGCAGTCAATTAAAAAAACAAAACTCAAAACCTGGCGGCTGTGATCCGTAGTTCTCCCCCCAACTAAGCCCCATCGGTTCCTTCTGAATACAGAAGTAATCTTCGCAATGCTAATGACGTTGTTATCACAGACAGTGTCTTTAGGCAGCCTGGTTTGTCTCCAAGGCTTTCAAACTTTCTTTTGTCCCAAGAAGTCGAAGTAAATTGTAGGCAGCCAGCTAGAACATGCATTCCTGGGGGATCTGCTTTCCTTGGCAGATAAGCAGGCTTTTTTGTTACGTGTTGAGGTCTCGGTGTGTTCCTGAGCCCTCTGACTGTACAACTGTCACCATTATGTGCTGCATAACAGCACGGTGGGATGTACTGGGAAACCAGGCATCCCCGGTGCATCCCACAGCATCCTTGCTGGGCATCGCACGGCACGTGGCGCAGCATCTGGAGGCTTCGGTGCCTATTAGGAGCACTCAAGCTTGAAGAAAAAAGGGAGAGGGACCCTTTGCTGTAGGACAGCTTGACCTCCAGCTTCACGCCAGGCTCCGTGCTGGCAGGAGCCTGAGTTTCCCCAGGAGGATGGCCAAGCCTCTTGGTTACCCCAGTCCCGGAGCTGGGGAGAGGAAGGACCCAAATCTCTTCCCATGTCGAAGCCGGGAAACAAATGGCCCTGACTTCAGCTTAAGGATTGCGTCCTCACATCGGCTGGGGCAGAGCAGCTCATATATTCTTGTTTCTCTAAATGAAGGATGCACTCAAGCAATTGAAAACAACTTCTGGGACAATCTTGTTCCATTATGTCTAATGGAACCGGGTGTACGTGGTGTGTCGCGCGTGCTGATATCTTAGAGAAACAAAGAGGGATTTTCCCATTATTCAGAGAATGGATGAGACGTGAAATGAACTCCTCAGAGGCGTTTCAGTTTGTCACAATAGAGCAAAGTGAGTCACGTTTGGAGGATTCGGGAACAAAATGTGTGCGATTTCTTGTATTCCCCTGTTTGTGTGCTCCCTCCCTCTTCTGTCCCCCTCCTCCCTTTCCTGTTAAAATTTGGCAGCCGAAACCCAAACTCAAGGCACGCTCGCTTATGCGTTTAGAGTCATGGGTGGAGGTTAGACGGGAGCCCCCTCCCCTCCCTGGATGGGGCTGCGGGAGAGGACCTCATCGCCTCGGCCATCAGCGCCTGCTCCTGAAATGGGGTTTTATTTGTCATTTTGTTCGTGTGCGCGGAGGAGGCATTTGCTTGTGTCTTAAAAGCTGGCGGTGACCGGGAGGAGCAGCTACTGCAGTGAGCCAAGGCAAGAGCATCTCGGCTCTTTTGAATGCAGGAGCTGGAGCATTAAGAAATAACCAAATATCCTGTGAACTGGAATAATTAATCTCCTATTGATAAGTAAGGTAATGGATTCAATGGACTATGGGATGTTGTATTTGCAGCCCTGAGACTGCTTGATGCTTCCCAGCCGGAGAGGAGCATCCAAAACTTTCCTCTCAGTTTTCCCTTCAGAAAACATAATTTCACTGAAGAAAAGGAGGGGGGAACACTTAACTTGTACCCTCCAGTTGACTGAATTAGAATTAAAACAGCCATTTTGCTTTGAAACATTCTTTTTCACGGCTGGATGGCAGGAGGTTTGGGATTCTGCTGGGCAGGTGTCCTGCTTCCAGCTCCGCGCCATCATGAAGGAGGGATGGGGGAGGCTGGTTTGCCGTCGGCTGCGGCGTAAACCCAGCGGGGCCGTGCAGCGCTCGCTCAGCAGCATCGCAGCCTTTGCTCTGGTGGCATCCAGACCTTTGCAGAGGAAAAATGGTGCCGCCCAGGAGGTCTCTCCCGGCTCGTGGAAGGGGTAGGTGCAATCTTAATGCGCGTGAGGAGCATCACAATGCTGTGTCCTCCCATAACGGGCGACCTGGTGCCAAACCGGGCAGTGACCTCACCTGGGTCGGCATTTGCTGGGCAACCCCCTGTTTTTGATTATTTATGCTTTTGAAGTGGAGTTTTTTTCCGAAGCAAGGCAAGGAGCCGGCGCAGGGATGGTGTTGCAGAGGCAGGCGTTGGGCAGTGCCTTTCCTCGGTCGGATCGTGCGGGTTTCAGAAGGGGTGTGGAGTATTTCTTTTATGGCCAGCATGAAATACTGCAGTTTGTTTCTCCTTAAGCAGCGTCGTTTAATTTTCTCCTGCAAAAGTGCTGTCCAAAAATAAATGCCTTACAAGGAGAAACTTAATTAGAAAGCCTTGGACGTAAATCTCTTGCAGGGTTCTTTGAGCCACCCAGATCCCATCCCGGCCGTGGGGGTCCCCGCCGGGCGAGGAGGGGGGAGCCCCGCTCTCAAGACCTTCCCCTGGAGTGGTTTCTGCCTCTCGTTGAGCTCCTCTTTGCTGCACCTGGGTTGCTGATTAAGAATTGCCTTGAAAAGCATCTTCAAACTCTTAAAGGACTGTTTCCCGACTTAACAAATCAATGTTTTAAAATCTATAAATATTTAATCGCTGCTTGTTCTCCAGAGGGGCTTGCCTTGCGCTTCTCCCCCTCTCTGCTCTCCCTCCACCGGTAAAACCCTTCCCTGCAATGCCCAGATAATCTGTTTGCTGGTGACCACCACATGACCATGTCTCTTCTTCTCCGGTAGCGCGAGGTCCGTAGAAGAAGCCGCCCCTGAAGAGCGCAGGAGAACGTTGGCCGGGTTTCCAGCAAGGGCAATGGCAGGTTGAACCCCACGCAGCTTGTCAGGGTGTGGGATTTCTGTTTTTGAAGTGTTCTCTCATCGCTGTGAAGCGTCCACTGGTGGTCTGTGTTGTGTGTTTGAAACTGGTCCTTCACTGTATTGGGGTAAGCAGGAGGGGGTGTGCGGCACCGGGAGGTGAGGGGCCGGCAGGTAACTGAGACGGTGAGATATTTGCCCCGGTTCCGTGGTGGCTGGTTGCGATGCCGGACACCTCCGGTGCCGTACGGGCAGGGTGCTCATGGGCGACCACCTGCCTGGCCGTACACCTATTTCTGTGCAAGCTGTGGCCCTGAATCGCAAAACCCAAACCAACCCCCAAGCCAGCTCTCAAATTCTCCAGAAAAGAGACACAAATAATGTGGCTGATGAAAGGGGCTCTTTATCACTCCGAACGCTTCTTTTTTTATTTTATTTTATATTTTTTTTTCCCCCACTGCAATTAAATTCAAGGTCTTGTATCATCTGCTGTCATCGTTCCCAGGGCGAAGCCGTGGATGTGACAGCAGGAGTGTGTCGGGAGGGGGGAGCCAGGGCGCCCCCTGAGCTGGGGAGAGGCGGCAGGGCAGCCTGCCCTGGGTGCTGTGCCCGGACCCCTCCGGGGGAGGCTGGTGGGGGGGCTCTGGGCTGAACTGGGGTGTCCTGCCCGAGCCGGGCTGGCCCAGAGGGAGCAGAGGTGCTGGCGGGGTGCTCTGCGGGCGCGGGAAGCCCAGTTTTCCAGCAGGACTGGTGATGCTAACATTTCCAGTGCCCGGGCTCGGCGGGGTTTTGCTGCATGAAACTTTGTGGGAGGGGGAAGGAGACAAGTTTCACGGGGGGAAAAAAAAACCCCAAACATTTAGGCAGAAGCTGATAGCAAGTTTTGTAGCAGAGAAGGAGGGGAAAACCTCCCGGGCTGAGGTGCAGGCTGTTGCTTGTGAGAGCCTTCCCTCTCCTCTCCCCCTGCTCGCCAGCGTGATGGCTTCTTGCTGCGCCGTCGCATGCCTGCGGCGTTTGTCTTCTCCCCGTTACTTGTTTGGAAGGTTTTGGAGGCTGTCGGCCTGAGTTATGGAACCAGGCAGGCGTTGGAGCAGCTGTGTCGGTGGCGCTGCCAGGGCTCGGCCAAGCTGGGCGCAGGGTGCTGCCGCCCTTCGCTCGCCGGCTGCGCTTCCCGGGGAGTCTCATTCTCCTGCCTCTCTTCTCACCCTCAGCGATTTATTAGCCTTTGCCCATCTCCGGAGGTTACGCTGTCTTTGCCTCCTTTCCTGAAAAGGTGACGTTTGAGGGGCTTGAAGATGTCGAAATGACAGCTTAAACTGGGCGGGCATGGGGAGAAGGGTGGTGGTCCTTCTCCAGGCTGTCCCCAGAAGATGCTGCCCCTGTGCACGGGGAGAGCCAAGCTCTGCCTGGTGGGTACCAGAGCTGGATGTGGCCGGCTCTGGGCTCGTGTTCTGCCATTCCGAGAAGTCCCAGCAATGTGGATTGGCTTTTCTGTATGTCTGGGGGGAGATTTGTGCCCTGAGATGCAGTGCTGGGTGCCTGTCAGTGCTGGCCATCACTGGTGGGTCTAGGAAGAGGCTGGATGATGGTTTCCCCTGTAGGAACCTCAGTAGGGTGCCCTGTTGTCCTGTGCTGCAAGTGGCTCCATCCAGAATCTGCTTTATTTTTATTTCTGAATGTGAAAATGAGGGAGAAGCAAATGTGTGGGGCTGGCTGGCTCCGTTTCGGGGGCTTGTGCGGAGTCCTTCAGCCAGGAGCCTGCAGGGAGCCGGGGAAAGCTGGAGGCGGCGGCAGGAGCCGTCCCATTTTGAAAACAATGAAATGCAAAACGTCTTGATTTCCACCCCCATCCCCTGAAATGGGAAGGAAATTCCAAAAAATCTCGTCATGACAACTCTTGACACTTCTGTTCCCGTTTGCTCCAAAATTACCTTTCAAATACGGTTCAGTTCTCTCCAGCAGAAGACCTGTCAGAGAGAGACTCTTCCAGGCCAGCTGAGAAAGAGAGAAAATACTGAAGCAGCATCCGTCCCCGCTCTCTCTAAGGGAACTAAACGTGGCACATTTCAGCTCCGGGTGCCTGTGCTGCACTCTCTTCTCCTGCAGCACGAATCCCAAAGGGAGACAATGTTCTGAGTATTATAATTTGATGATAATAATTCAGCATTTAGAGAATCTTCTATCTCTGAATAACAAAGCATGTCAGGAAAAAAATATTATCCTCGGTGACAGGTGGGGGGATGAAAGGTGAAGTCGAGTGAGTTGAGCTGAAGATCTGGGTGTGAAACCTGGGGTTTCCGACTTCTGAGTTGGAGGGTTTTGCTTCCCTGATGCTCTCCCTGTACCCCGGCTGCCTCGCGGGGGGTATCACCCAGGGGATGCTGGTGGGATGCTCTGGGTGCGGAGGCAGTGGTGAGTTTGCTGCCCTGCGTGCTGTTTGTTGGTACCTGGGCTCTGCGGTGGGCTCCGCTGGCAGGTGAGGTGCCAGCAGGGAGGAGAGGGTGTCCCAGAGCTTTGGAAACGATGGAAATAATTATTTGTTTGAAAAATAAACAAATGCAAGCTTCCGAAAAGAATCCTGATGCCGTTTCTGATGACATAAGAAATTGCAAAGCTTCAGGGAGAGGGCTGGTTTTGTGGTCCTGCCCTTGAAGCGCTATTCAGACATCTGTATGAAAGTGATGTCCGTATTATCATTATACCTAATTGTTCAAACTCCTTCTTATCTGCATGACTTCACTTCTGAAATGACCGAATGAGAGGATGGGGGAGAGAAAGGGGGGAGGGGGGGGGGGNGGGGGGGGGGGGGGGGGTCTGCGGTAGTGAGTCAAAACCGGGGATTAGAACAGAAATTGTCTTCTAATTAAAGTTACAGAGCTGCTGCCGCAGCAGTGTAATTATTAACGGGGACCAGTGAAGCGCAAATGAGGAAACGTAAGATACCTGGCGTTTGGCGAGCAGGGGTGAGGAGGTGAAGTGATGCTGTTTGGGAGCACAGCTGGGGATGCAGTTAGGGGATGAGCGGGATGAAAGGAAGGGGGTAGGGGAACGATCCTGTCCTACCGCAGCTCCTGGAGGTATTTCAAGCCAGATGTGTGGTACGAGACGCTCGGTGACGGGGTTTGCGTGGGCACTGTCAGGTATGGCGACGCACCTTGCAGTCCCTGCTGCCCGGAGGAGCCGCCGGCACGTGCGTGCGTTTCGCTCCGGGAGCAGCCGACCTGTTGTTTGTGTGAAGGGGACCTTTTATTTGGCGAGCTGTGGCCTCTGCTGCTTCATTTCATGCTCGGAGAACAAGGGCTGTTTCTTTCCAGACCTTTACTAGGTGCTCCTGAGTTAGTGGAGCTGCGTAGTTAGCACTGGGAGGGAGGATGGGGAGGTGTTTTTTTTCTTGATCCGATACTGGTGGCTGCCCCTTCTGTGTACACGCTGGCTGGTTTTTATTTATTAATGTTGGCCGAGTGTTGGTTTTTGGGAGGGTTCTCGGTGGTGACACAGAGCCGTGCATCCGTAAGCGCTCAGAAATGAGCGGTTATCCGTGTCTGCACCCGGCAGAGGCCGCGGAGTCGCTGGCCACAGAAATGAGCTTTGGTGACCCTGGTTTGGCTCTTGTGCTCAGGGTCAAAAGGAGTTGTTTTTCTTTTCGCCTCCAATACCATCTCTTCTCATTTGGATGCTCTTCCCGCTGGTCTCTCTGCCCGGCTGCTGCCTGGAGGATGGATGTGGTACAGCCACAGCATCCTCCACCCAGGGCTGGAGCACGGGATATGCTTCTCCACATGCAGAATTTAAACTGGCGAGAGCAAGGACTGTTTCCTGTGTCGTACTGGGGAGGGTTAAGGTGGAGAAGTTGTTCCTGCTGGCGTGTCCCCTGCACCCAGTGGGGACCGGAGCGGGTTGGGACGAGGGGAGTGCCAGGCTGCAGTAACTAGAGCTAACGCGCTTCCCTGCAATATGCAAAACGCTTACAGGAGCAATGGGAATTTCTGCCTGACCTCAGCTGGTGTGATCAACTGATGCCCTGAAGCATGAAAATAAATAGCTCTGACTCATAAGAACAAGTGGTGCAATTACTTTAGCCAGAATAAAATATTTGTAAGTATCTAATCCTTCTCTGTACCGTGTGCAGCAGCGAGTACTTATCTCCCCGCTGCTCCCTCTTCCCCGCAGCAGCACAGCTTCATGCAAACAAGGAGCCTCTTGAACTCCTCCTGTCTCGGTACATCTGTTCCCGCAGCCCGCGTGCCGAGCCGGGGCGGCGGGAGGGAGGCGCAGCCCCGGGGGGGTTGCTGCCAGTGGAAGTCCCGTCTCTTGGTTTGGGGTTATTTTGGGGCTTTGCCTTAAAATTGAAGGGTAGGAGAGAGTCTGAGCAGAAGGCTGGTGCCGGGCTTGGGGCCGGCCAGCTTGCCTTGCCTCTTCAGCCTGGGAGCGGCGGAGGGGAGGTGGGACTCCCCCGGCAGGGGTGGCAGCGGTGACACCCGTTGAACAACACATAGAAGGCGGACTCAGATGTAAACTTAACTTTTTATTTTTCCCCTTAATATTATCCACCAGCCGTGCTCCTCCCCTGGCTGTGCTAGGTGCTGGTTTGTGTTTTAATTTGGATTGCTAATCTTGCGCTTAGCGGTGGGGAGCCCTCCGCATCCCCTCGTGCGTGGGCACACACCTAATCCCTCCTGACCCGCGGGTGACGGGAGCTTTGTACCGATGTTAAACAAACAAGTCCTTGGATGCATCGACTTGGAAAATAAACGGCTTAATAGGCAGGATGCTGGAGTGGCGACGGGGCTGCTGCCTGTGGCCGGGGCTGGCCATTAGCAGGTCCCTTTGCCCACGTCTTGGCGTGCAAATGCCGCCTCATCAGTGCCGACACATGGAGGTGGGTGGAGGAGCGCCGGCGAGACCCTGCTCTGGCAGGGGGGGTTGGACTAGATGATCTCCAGAGGTCCCTTCCAACCCTGACCGTTCTGTGAGGTGCAAGTCGTGCTCTGGGATGGGCGATGGCAACACCATTCCTTCCACTGGCCGAGCTCGGGTGGGTTCCCGTCTTTCCATCCTTTGTGGTGCCCCGGGGTCATTCCCAGGGACTAGGCTGATCCCGATTCAGAGCTGGGATTTTTCTGACTCAAGCTTTTTCTTTTTTTATTTTTTTGTTTGACCCAACAGTGATTTAATGATCTTTTTCTAAAATTTAGGGGGGTTTTGGCTTTGTTTCAAGCATTCACTATTTCAGAACTAATAGTCAAATGAAACATTAAGTTCACAGCAAAACATTTTAAGCTTTTTTCCCTTAATGCTTTCAGCAAACAGAAAAATGACTTAATCTCATGGCTGTGCCCTGATGTCCAATCTGCCTTTGGTAGTGCTATATCTGGACAAATGTACACGGTAATACATTATTTTATTTTTTTTTTCTCCCCACCAATTTCACAGTCAGCAGGAAAATAGTCCTGACTTCAGCGGTCCTTTTACAGCATTAGCATCTTGCAAGGACCTGACCCGAGCAGCTGGAGGTGTGCGGGTTACTGCTGCGGACTGCCCGTGGACTCTTTGGTGGCTGCATCGGAGCGTGTCTCGTGCTTTTCAAGGTTTCCTGCAGGAAAGGAAGGCTCGGTACCAGCGGACCGCCGGGTTCAAACCACTCCGAGGCAGTGTGAGTCTAGCTAGGAGCAGAGCTAAACCTGAGGTTAAGGATCCGGTGGTCCAGCGCTGCCCTCGCTGATGTTCCCCATCCTCCTCTGAGCCCTGGTGCTGGGGGGGGCTGAGGTCTGCCCTGTCCCCCGCGGCTCCGGGCTCGCCTCAGCCTGCTGGGGGTGGAGGTGGTCCCTCGGAGCGGGTGAGCTCTGCCTGGGTGGGGGGGACATCGTCTCCTGGGGCTGGGAGAGAGAAATGAAGCACTCCCAGAATAATAGGATTTGCCTTGTTTTAAGGAGACTAAAATAAGCTATTTCTCGTAGCTGTTCCTTCTCTAGAAGATGCTTGCCCATGGGAAAAAAAAAACAAAAACAAAAACAAAACCAGCCTGGAGTGCAGCGCTTTTTAGATAGCATTTAGATAGCAATTATTATTGGTGGGACAAGGCCAGTTTTCGAGAGCTGGAGGCCAGCGTTGTACCGGCTCAGCACCCACCGTCAGGACTACGTCCCTCCAGAGCACTCGCTACCCAGCGGCTTGAGTATTCCTGCCAGGTTGCCGGAGCGGGGCTTGAAACCGAAAATGCCTCCAATGCACACAAACTAATTACCGTCGCCTGCCCCTGGAGAGCGCGTGTGATTTGAGCTGCGAGTCCTGTATCTTGATCGTTCCCTGGGAAAGAAACAAAAACAGGCTTGTACCCGCGGTCCCCGCGGACTCGGGGAGATGCGTGACTCGGGCTTGATTGCATTTCTCTGTCTGCCACCGCGATATTAAAAACATTTAATAAACCCATTCGGAGGGCGGGTTGACGCGCCTGCGCTAGGCTGGCTTTGGGACCAAAGTGCTGAAGTTCAGCGGGAACGTTGTTTCTAGCTGCCGCCCCGACATCGCCTGGTCCTGGCCGTGAGCCGGGCTGGCACTGGGAGTCACCAGGTTCCCAAGGGAATAATTTCCTGGACCAGGCTTCGATGCTTCTGAGCCCTTAGGACGTATATATATGTATTTATTCCCCCCCCCTTCAGAATGGGGCTGTGTTGATCTGCCTGTCTCGTGCATCACAAAGGTTGTGTTTTGCAGTTTAGTGGGTTTCTTTTTGTCACTGTCTTTCTGATCAGAAGTGACAAAAGCGTCCCCGTAGCGCCCGCCAACCTTCCCACTGAAATGCAAACACCCTGGGAAGAAGGTCTTGTCTTGAGCAAAGCACGCCCTTCTGATGGAAACCCATTAGCTGCTGCTTTTGCTTTCCTCCCTCCTCTCTTCCTTGCTAGAATAAAGTAGTTTGCATCATTTTTCCCCTTGTTTCAGCCAACAAACATGTTTGTTTCTCCTTAATTACCTGGGTGTCAATGGGGTGCTTCATCACTGTCTCTCCTCAGCCGGTTCCTTTTCATTTCAATATGTAGCAGATAATCAGAAGCCTCAATTGCAAATCCTGCAAAATCCTCCAGACTTGAAACTGGAAAATAACCCAAAAATGACCTTGAGATGACTTTCCCCGTCCATGGAAATTGAAATTAACTGGACTGATTTGACTGGCCTGAGGGGAAGAAGGTATTTATAAAAAAATAAGAATAAAAGAATATGACAAATGAGCCAGGAAAGTTTTGAGTGTCTCAGGTGAACAGGAACATTAGGATATGTATTAGTTATAAATGCTGTAGCGCAGGGTGCCTGAAATTGTTATAGGAAAATAATCTGTGTGTGTGCATGAGGAATGCGTGTGAGACGTGCACGGCTGCGGTGGGAACGTGACCCTGGGAGCCGCTATTCCTGCAGCTGCCGGGGATCTCGGGTGCGTTAGCTCGCTCTCCTGCGCTTGGTTGTCTGTATTTCGGTGGTGCTGGCAGCTCTGCCCGACTTGACCCTCGCTTTTGCTGCGTGTTGCACAAACGCAGAGGACTGCGGGGGCGTGATGCAGAGTGAAGGGACGTGGCGCATGGGGCGCCTGTGTTCTCCTAGCTGTGAAATACAAAATGGCTCGCGCAAGGTCGCGTGGGCTGGCCCTCGTGGAGATCGTCCCTCAGTCCAGATCCCCTGAGCTGCCACTGCTGCATCTCACCTGTGAGGCCTCTTCCAAATGGAGAAATAAGCTGGAGCTGACGGCCATGGGATGGAAGGTGGCTGGAGGTGTGCACTGGGTTGGCCCTCTTGGGATTTCCCAGGCCCTGAGCTTTTGCTTAGAGGAACCACGTTCCCAGGGCAGTCACACACTGCTGTGACACTGTGAAATGTCACCCTTGCCCTCATGTCAAGGGGACGCGTGTCCCATGACAGCCCAATGGAATAGCTGTCATCTTCTATCTACTGCTTGAGTGTGCTCCTTGTCTTAGCTGATATCTGGGAAGGTGAGAAGAGACTAGATGAAGGCAAAGCGGCCAAAAGCATGGTGTCCGGAGTGGAAAGATGTTGTGTGTGTTGACTTGAAGGAGCATACCATCTCATTGACTGTGAAGATGCATTGGGGTTATGCGAAGGGGTTGGAGCACCCCTCCTATGAGGACAGGATGAGAGT
>RSEF01000017.1:3958493-3970657 GCA_003993805.1 Himantopus leucocephalus
GATGGTCTTTAAGGTCCCTTCCAAGCCAAACCATGCTATGATTGCCCATTCCCCCTGCACTGCTTGCGGGGGAGGAGGTAGAAGGGTCGGGAATGAGGGAGTGTGAGAGCGGCTTGGTGGGCGTCTGGCAGCCAGCCAGGGTTAACCCACCACGGAAGGCAAGCAACGTGGGTGCAAGTACGAGCTGTCACCCAGCCCAGGGCAGGGTGCCTGTGTTGAGGTCCTTGGAGTTGCGTGTTGGAGGCCGGTCCCTGTCTGGAGCTGCTGGAGAAGGGATCCCCTTGTGCTGTAGCATGAAGGGTCTGTGTTCTGTGATGGTCCAGCCTGTTGTTCGATCTCCATGACTGCTTTGTGTTTGCCTACGGACCCATTTGTGAGGTTGGGCAGCAGCATTATCTTGACAAGGGAGAGAGATTTAGAGCTCTGTAATCCATGCTTGTCCATCCTAATTACTTCCCTTATCAGCCTTCAGGAGAGTAACTTTAAAGTGGTAATTAGTCTCTTCATTCCCACCCTATCTTAATAATTAACACAGAGTTAGAATGGGAGGGGAGAATCTCTGTTTTGGGCTGAAAAGGTCCTTCTGGGGGGGGAGCAGCACAGATTTCTTAAGCGATCAAAAGCATCCCGGAGAGGACAGCTTTGGGGATGGCACGGGGAGGCTGCGTGCCGAGGACTTGTGGGATGGCGACAACAAGTAGCCAGCGATGCGAGCCAAAATTGTGTTTATCTAGTGTGAGTTTGGATGTTTTATTAAAAGAAGCGCTTGGCAGGCACCGGTGATGCAGTATTGGAGTGGTGAGCATCTGCGGTTTGCACGGGCTTCACCTGGAGCTGCGAGCATCCAGCTCTGCTGAAAATGAGCCCATTCATCATCTCTAGTGTTTGAGACACAGCACAAAAAGGGCAGTTTGACCTAATACTGCCCTATAGCAGCTGCAATTACTGGAGTATAATTCATTTCAAATGGATCCAGAGATTTCTTTCCATTAACATCCAGAGTAAAAAACCAGCCAGCGGGCAGGATTCGCAGGCTGGGCGGTGATCATCCCCACGGCCATCACAGCTGGGGGAAAAGTTGCGTTTTGCAGAGGCAAAGGGCAGGACTGGACCTCGCGGGACTCCTTTGCGCTTCTCTGGGAAAACACTGGGTTTCATTTCTGGTGTTTAAATGAGGATCTTAACCCTGAGTACAGGCAGCAATATAGTGTGTGATGGGATGATCAAGAGCAGCCATGGCGGCAAATCTCTTGCAGGAGAACTTGATTCTCAGCTGTTTCCAAGTAGAAGGGCTTTACTTCACAAAACTCCAGTTTCTTTAGGGCAGTATGTTGGTTTTGGTTATCACAGAATCACAGAATGTTTTGGATTGAAAGGGACCTTGAAGATCATCCAGTGCCACCCCCTGCCCTGGGCAGGGACACCTCCCACCAGACCAGGTTGCTCCAAGCCCCGTCCAACCTGGCCTTGAACACCTCCAGGGATGGGGCAGCCACAGCTTCTCAGGGCAACCTGCGCCAGGGGCTCACCACCATGACAGTGAAAAATTTCTTCCTAATATTTCATCTAAATCTCCCCTCTTTCAGTTTAAAACCATTCCCCCTCGTCCTATCGTTCTACTCCCTGATAAATTTATGTCCTTTTTCAGAAGGAGGCCCACAGAAGAAATTTGCAGGAGAGGGAAGTGTGGGGCCCAGGAAATACTCCATTCTCATCAATTTAAGGACGCGTTGCTGGGGCAGGTTGCACAGAGGCTGTGGTGTTAGTTTGGACACTCGGTGCTGCCTCAACTTGAAGATCTGGCTGCGTGTATCGAATTTGGTGGTTCTTTGAAATCAGTTATGTCTCAATTCAGTCTTGTTTTGTGCTTCTTGGAACAAAGCCGTTAGTCAGCAAGGTGGATCCGAGCAGCAGAAAGTGCTTTTGCATGCTATGCCAGTTCCAGGGATGAATGCAGCTGGGGCACCGGTGCTCCGGAGCTGACCTCTGTCTCCGAGGAGCCCGCGAGTAAGTATACGTAAAGGGAGGGATGGAATTGAAATCTTTTTTTAGGCTACTCCTTTAATTTTCAGATCTCTTCTATCTAACCTGGTTCTGGGAAAAAAAAAAAAACATCTTGGTTTTTATTACAACCCCCAAAGGCTCATACGAATAGGTTGGTTTAGAGCTGGCAGTTACACCTTCCACACAGCGCCTGCAAACCTACCTGAAGCCTAGACCCTGCCACCAGCTTCTCAGTATCTCCATCCTCGCTGGCTTCTTCCATCCCTACTCCTAGTCCGTTCCATTCTGCAGGAGCACCAACGAAGACCAACTTCTGCCAGGTCAGCCGGTCCAGGTTAACCATGGGACATGGCCAAGAAGGTGTCAGGTCCTGGTTCAGCCCAGGTTTTCAAGTAGAGGTGCGGGGATATGGAGGGGCTCACCTGTCTGAAGAGCTTCCCCCTCTTCCCAGGCTGTTGCTGTGGAAGATGTATTTCCCTCGGCTTCTTCCAAGATTAATTCAATCCCCACCATGCGAGAGGTGCCAGGCAGGTGTCAGGCTCTGATGGATGGGCAGAGACACTAAGCAGTTGGGTAAGGAGCCCGCTTGGTCGTGCCCCTTGGCTGCTGGCCCTGCTCCCCTGCTGGGGACCTGGGCCCTCTGCGGTCCACATTTCCCTTCCATCATCATCGTGCTAAACTGAAGAGACAGCTCCATTCCATAATTCATAACCTCACGTAGTCTTTGTAATATTTAAAGGAGGGAAAAAAAAAACCTGCTTTGGTTTGTCCTTCCTCCAGGCTGGAGATAGAGCAGCAGAAGTGCTGGAGGCCGTTGGGTTCCTTGGGCCGTGCTGTGTGTCTGACTGGATGCGGTGGAGGATAGAAATGCCTCCTTGCAGCCGGGTGCCGAAGACCTTCCGAGGGGCAGGGACACGGGACAGGCAAGAGCCCTCTGAAGGTGTGAACGTTGTGTTGGAGCGACCCGTGCGGGGGCCAGAGAAAAAGATTTTACTTTTTTGTTTGGTTTTGAGTGTGTTTAAATGATTCTGATGCTCAAGTCTGCCTTTGATTTGGGCTTTGATCATTCAGAAACTGGGATGTTACTGGGAACCAGCAAAACTGGCTCTTAAGCAATTTTGCGATGAGTTTTGAACAGTTCCCTTCCCGCCCGTGTAACTTAGCCTCATGCAATGACTGTGTAAACTATGCTGCTTCCTTTGGCTGTAAGGTGAGATGCTGGATTCCTCCCCCACCCCTCCAGGCTTATTTTCATTCTTGTACAGACTTTTCTGAAATCTGAGTAGAGGGTGCCGTGCAAGTCCAAAGTGTTTGATTGTTTAGAAGTCACTGGAGTATCTTGTGTTCATTATTTTAACAATTGGAGAGAGGGTTTTATTTTCTCCAGCATCATAAACACAATCTTCAGTGTGTTTTATGAAAACAATAAAGCTAAACTCTAATAACCACACATTTTCCTTGCTTTATGTGCACACATCCTTGGGGAACCGGGCCTCAAGGACTCATCTTGCTCTGCTTTTAACAGAGTTTTAATGTGTGCTCAAGTTGGTAAGTGGTGGAGAGCTAGATTATGAATTTGTTCTGGTACCTAAAGGAATATTCTTTGCCTTTAAAAACGCTCAAGGTGAGCAAAAAAGGCACCTCTGGAAGAGAAAACCAGTGACGCAATGCGAAGATTTTAGCACTGCGATTCAAAAATCAGACTTCATTTAAATGCTGTATGTTCCAAACTCCTCTGTACGAGGACTAATTAGCTTTCTTGCATCTCTTTCCTATCCTGTGAATAATACTGTTTTCTTTTAGAAGAGATCTGAGGCTCTCAGAGGCAATTTGTAAAGGAGGATGCTCTGCTACAGACAGAGAACCAAAGCAGGGAGATGAAGGGACGCAGTTCCTAAAGTATTTAGCCACCTAATGGATTTTTTATTTTTGAGTGCAGAAGTAGGTTAGGGCCCCAGCTCCGTCTGTGGTAGTGATTTTTTGCTTGAGAACTCACTTAACGAGATAGTTTTCATCCGGAAGTGTTGAGAAATCCAAAATACCATGGAGATGCTCCAGTTTTGAACAATTTTTTTTTTTGTTTGGGGGGGGGGGAGTGCAGAGAACATCCATCTTTTGGCATTTCTTCAAAGAAGAGCGTGTGACCAGGTGGACAAGTGTCCATGTGTGCTGCAGTCACCCTGGGACAGCAAATGGCCATGGGCTTGGCCAGATCATGCCTGGTGCTTGTCTTTCACCCTTTGGTTGCAACCTACATTCACTGTTGCTGGAAGGGATAGATGGAGAGGTTATTTTCCACTCTCCCTCATGGGAAAACTTCCAAACGGTTTGGTTTTTTTCCACCACAGACCAGTATAAGGTTTGAAACCTCAGAAAAGCCACTTAGATCTTGATTGGAGCAGCTTCTCTCTTTCTTTGATTCCAGTGCGGCGTGAGTTGGACATGCAAGCTGTGTCTCTACCTTTCAAAAGTCCCCAGAGGGCCAAGCACATTCATAAATATCTTTTATATTTATGAACTTCTCTGGGGTGAGTGGCAGAGCCAAGGGTAGGATGGAGCGCTCCTCAGTCTCTGCACATTGTGGCAGAGGTGGGCACTGTAAAGGATCATAGAATCATAGAATGGTTTGGGTTGGGAGGGACCTTTAAAGGTCATCTAGTCCAACCCCCTGCCATGAGCAGGGACATCTTCAACTGGATCAGGTTGCTCAGAGCGCCGTCCAGCTTGACCTGGAATGTTTCCAGGGATGGGGCATCCAGCACCTCTCAGGGCAACCTGGGCCAGTGTCTCACCACTCTCAGTGTAAAAATTGTTTCCTTATATCTAGCCTAAATCTCCCCTTTTTTAGTTTAATTTCCGNAAATTGTTTCCTTATATCTAGTCTAAATCGCCCATTTTTTAGTTTAATTTCCAGGCTGCACTTATGGCTCATCCTTGCAGGCACCATGGGCCAGGAGGGATGATCTATGTCTGTAGATCCCAAAGCCTCAACGCCAAAGGGCTGGAGCCCCGAAGGAAGGTGGACCTGTGTGCCCAGCGCCCAAACGATACTGGGGCGGTGGGAAGTTGGCAGGGAGGGAAGAGGAGATGAAAGGTGTTGCTGCTGACATGCAGAAGATGGTTTGTAGATGCAGGCAAGTGCCTCTCTTTGGGAGAGGAGAGCTTTGAGCCATCACTGTGTATGGACAGGCTATGGGCCCCATGCTTATGGTCCCAGGCAGCAGGAGTTAATTAGCGCGGGCTTTAACACAGCGGAGCTGCTCAGTACCACTGCCTTTTCAAGCTAATGTGGAGTTCTCGTGTCCGAAGTCCTTTGATGCTTGTCTGAGAGTATCAGGGCTCTCTGGTTTCCAAAAGCAGCTCTCCGCGGAAGGGTGATAAATGTGTTTAATTTTTGCAGAGCTTGTAGCCTGGTTTTATCCCAGGATCCGTCTCTTGAGGTTTTATTAGCTGATGGTGTCTGTAGGAAAAAGTCAAAGCGACTAGACAGGAACAGCCGTGGAATTGATGTAGGAAGCAAGAGCATGTTTTGGAGATAATGTTTCTCATTCTCGCCATCCCTACGTGCTGAGTTCAGGCAGTGCATTTCCAGTTTTGCCGTAGTTTTGCAGCTGGTGCCTGCCAAAAAATCCTCCCGCTGGTCTCCCGCTTAGGCAGGGAGGGAGTCGCACACTCTGATTGTGGTGGGTCCCCTGCTCTGGTCCGTGGGAGAGTCCCTGCTGGGTTGGAGTACAGGGACCCGTGACAAGCCAGGTGACAAACGCCCTTCTCCCCTGCGTGCGGCTCTGATAAACCTTGCGCAGAGGACAGCTTGGCTTGGCTTGCTGAAAGCTCCGGGTGGCAGGAGGGGCCCGTCTGCTCCGGGTGTGCCGGCGTGGGGAGATGATCACCCTACCTTTGAATGTGGGAGAGAGACAATTTGCAAACATGTGTTGATGCGTTCCCGTAGGAAGCCAGGCACTAAATCATCACCTTGCAGCTTGCATGCAGATTCATCCAGGGAACCTATTTAATTAGGGGATAAATTTAGAAATCAATTATTATTTGCAGAAACAGTTTCTTTCCCTCTAATGAGGCTGTAAGGATTCATCCCCCTCTGCCTCTCTCCCATGACCTTTGTGTATGCAGATCAAGGGTGGGAACGCTCCCTGTCTCTTCTTTCTCGGTGTAGGTGGCCCTTTTTGGGCGGCTGCCATACAGCTTTCCCCGAGACTCCGTTAGGACAGCAAATGGGGGTACAACCGTGAAACCATGCTGCTTTTGGATCTGACAGTGCGGTAATGATGGGGGCACTGGGTCTGCTGGTAATGGGGACGTGGCTTAGCCTTTCCTAATGGGGTAGGGGATGGGAAGCAATCTGAACTCGATGGGAAGGGGAAAACAAGGATGAAGGTCTAGAAGGGGGTGGTAGCCCCATTGTTGTGATGGGAGGGAAGGAACGGGGGGGCAGGAAGAGCCTCACGAAGCATTTCCACCGGTGGGGAACGCCAGGCAACCTGGTTGGGGAGGGAGTGGGACCATATGGGGTGGTGTGGGGTAACGGTGAGTTGACAAGGGTTCTGCAAAGCCGGGTTAAGGCTGCAGTGACGGCGAAGCTGGTCCCCCTCTGCCTGTTTGGAAAGATGTGACACTGCGGGGCTCGAGCTGCCACCAGAGCTGGAGGAACTTCTGGGCAAGCGCGGTGGCTGGAGACCTCCCTGTGCCTGGCTCGGGCTGGCACCCGCGTGACATCCCATCCCAGCACCATCGCAGGCGTCTCCCCAACCCTCGCACAAGGGCTGGCACCCCCTGTGGGGTCGCAGGGGCGTTGTAACCCCTGGCAGGGTTTTCTAGCGACCCAGGATTGCTCTCTTACTTCAGCAGGTGAAGCACGTGGTGCAAGACAAGGGCAAGCACGCCTGCGTCTCCGCTCGCACTGCTGGACCAGGGCCCTGGCTCGTGCCAAGCCGCGGTGGTGATCGTCTTTGTGAGGGCATTGCTGCTTCGGGCTTTGGTCTCTGCCACTTTGTCGCTTCTAATCTCTAACAAATTGCTTAGCTTCTCTTTTGCCTTACGCGCTTTTAAACGGGGAAAAATTATTTTGCCCACAGGCTCCGAGAAGCCTTAATAAATTCGGTTGCTTTTATTATTTTGGATTTTAATGTCTCCTCATCTTAAGATGCCACTTTCTGAGCCCTCCAGCGACTTCTCTGTGCTCTTAGATCAGCTGCTTTGAGTCCAGTTCATTTCAGCGTGAGTCAGTCCAGAGAGAGGTGAGGATTTTCACAGCTACGTCTCAGTAAGCCTTTTTGCTCCTGGCAGCCCTGGCGCCTTGCAGCCTCCCACCGCAGCCCTTTGCTGCAGGGCTGAGGCTGCCCAGGTGGTCTGTCCTGCTCGGGATGGGGTCTGGCATGCCGGGATGGCATCCTCAGGGAGCTCCGGGCTGCTCTCGCGTTGCCCTTGCTGTGCTTCTCTCCTTCCCTGCAGAAACCCGGTAGTGCTTGGCCAGCGGGAGGCCGTTGGTGCGTGCTGGGCTGATGGTGTCCCTCTGGGTAGGTAAACGTGCAGGACGCGCCTGGGTTAAGGTGTAATACTGGACTCTCAGAGAGAAAGGAGTTTTCTGAGAGGCTGCAAGAACTCGTTTCTGTAAATAAGAGCTGAATTTGGGGTTTGTGAGTAGCCAAGACGGAAAGTGGGTGCTTGGGTGATACCCTGGGTACCTGGGAGGCTTTGGGGGCTTTCCAGGGAGCTGAGCGCTCAAGAGCCTCTCCCAGAGAAGAGGTAAGACCCTTAAATCCTTTTTAACCACGGTGGATCACTGCTTGACCGCAGGGGAGGGGACCCTCTTAGTGTAGGAGCCCCACCACAACGCACATGGAGGGGATCCAGCCTGAGTTCATTCCTGGTAACTGATATTTTTGTCTTTTTGGGTGAGGGTATGCCCAGAATTTTCAGGCTACGTGGCTTTTGGTGCACCCACCTGGTGCTCCAGGTGACGCATAGGCTGAAGAGCCCAAGATATTACCCGCTGCCTATTTTTTTTCCTGAAAATGCCCAGCCAGCTGCCAGCTCCTCTCCTTCGCACTGCTGGCTCCTTATCCTTGGCAAAGGACGTCCATCTCTCAGGAGGTGGAACCGTCCTACTGTTTGTCTCTCTAGAAAGCGGCGAGACCTCCTCTCTCCATCCCTGCTTCCTTCTCCTCCTCTCCCCATCTCACCCCGGCGCGTGGGGAGTTTCTGCTGGGACCCCCCCCGGTGCTGAAGAGCTTATTGGGAGCGAAGGTCCGTGGAGGAGCCGTGCTAGAGAAATTACTTTGCTTCACAGTTTGAGCAGTGCCCTGAGCTACCAAACTACCTTATCATTTTAAGAGGTATGTTTCCCAAAGAGAGAGATTTAAAAATGCATAGAGGTTATAAAGCACTTGGCTAGTTTTAATCAAGCTCTGAGCGATGCTCGCCCCTCGAGGCCGGCACCGTTCGCTCGCTCCCCGGCGTACGCTGTGCAGAACGGCGGATGCTATAAAGCCAGCGTAGCGCTCTGCTTTGTTGTGAAGTCTGCTTGGCTTTGCAGTGCTCTTCAAGACACCTGAATAGGTCACGTTGCCCTTCTGCTCCTGCCGCAGCTTGCAGGGAACAGAAGCGCGGTCCCCGCTGCCTGGCCTGTCCCTTCGCCTGTGTGACAGCCCTCCTCTGCCCCTCGGGGCTGCCCTCTGCCCTGCTCCGCTCCCAGCTCTCCGCTCCTGCAGAAACTCGAGAGTCAAAGAAAAAGTTGCCGGTCGCTGCTGTCACCCACACAGGGAAGAGGTCGTAGGGGTGGTTTTCCAAAAATGGAACGTTTTCTCTTTGCACAAGCCTTACCTAGTGCCGTAGTGACTCCTGGGGCTGCCGTGGCTTCTCTGTTAGAGGTGCTGCTGGCTGTCCTGGAAAAAGGCGTCCCCAGCGGCTGGCGCCTGTGTCCAGGGAGAGGAGGCAGGAGGGTTGCAGGCAGGCTGGGGCTGACTCATCTCCTTCTCTCTTTTGCTGCGGGACTTGGGTTAAAATATCGGCAGAACCCACCCGACCCCATCTCCATGTGCCAGCGCGTGCCGTCTGCTCGGGGACCATGTGCTGCCACTGCAGGTGATGCGCAGTGCTGTGCCATTGCCGTGCCATTGCTATGCCCTTTCTGTGCCCTTTCCGTGCCATTGCCTTGCCTGTGTTGTGCCATTGCCGTGCCATTGCCTTGCCCTTGCCATGCCATTGCTGTCCCATTGCCTTGCCATCGCCTTGCCCATGCCGTGCCATCGCCTTGCCCATGCTGTGCCATCGCCTTGCCCATGCTGTGCCATCGCCTTACCCATGCTGTGCCCTTGCCTTGCCCATGCCTTGCCATTGCCTTGCCTGTGCTGTGCCCTTGCCTTGCCCGTGCTGTGCCCTTGCCTTGCCCGTGCTGTGCCCTTGCCTTGCCTGCCTGGTTGCCTCCCTCGTGCTCCCTCAGCTGCTGTGAAAAATCAAGCGAGTGGTTATCGCGCACAGCAGCTCTTGCTCAGTAGCCTCCGGTTGTGTCATTAGACACTTCAGATACGCTCAGGCTCCAAGGGAAGCTCCGGTGTCACCGTGCAGGCAGTGATCTGCAGCGGCAGGCGATGGCAATCCAAGCGCCTGCACCTCGGCTTGGCTGAGCTGCGCCTGGGCTGGGCTGGAGGATTAAATAAGACATTTTTCTTGCCCAAGTGCAGTGGGAATAGACCCTCTAATGCCTGTAGTGGTCCTGCAGGAGCCAAGCTGGGGTTTTCACACGTGCTGGAGTCACGTGCGGGGCTGGGGCGGTGATGGAGAGATGTCCTGTGCGGCAGTGGGTGCGGACTGGCACCCGGAGCGGGGCAGACCAGGTCCCTGGAGGGCTCAGGGCTGAGCAGAGTTGCCTGCCCTGGTGCAGCAAGTCTGCCGATCCCCTGCACGTCACTGAATTTCCTGAGCCAGGACATCACTCCTGTCTTCATAAAAACCTGTCTCATTTAATCCATCCTTAAGACAGCGACGGGCCAGGGCTGGCAGCGTTGTGTGCCCACTGCCTGCAGAAAAGCTCCCTCGTCAGAGACATTGATTTCTTTAACAGGGATTAATAGTTGGACCATCAAAAACTGGTGCTTGTGATTCTCAAATAGTCTTTTTCCCCCATTTATCAGCTCTGTCTCTTACTGGTTTTGAGGATCTGGAGTAAGTGTGGAGTAGAAGACTTTTGCAGCTTTCCTCATACATCTCTACAGCAGCAGCTTTCATGGACCGGCAGCTCTTTCTCCTGCAACAAGAGGGAAGACTCGGCTCTTCCTTCTTCCTTGCACCTTCCAGCGCTCTTTCAGAAGTGAACCCGGTGCCTCTTTTGGGTGAGCCGGCAGCCTTGAAGGAAGTGGCAAAGCCTGAGCTTTTCAGTAACCCCCCAAAGCCCCTCTAAAGCGAGCTCCCGTGCCTGAAGCGAGGGCTGGGGAGGCGGGGAGGCGAGAGGGCTGCTGAACAAAATCTGTGTGTCAAGGCACCACCTTCACACCCATCCCTCTTGCGAGCCTGCCCCATCACCTCTGCGGGACATGCAGGAGGGGCTCTAATGCTTAAAGTTGCTTCCCTTCACCTTTTTTTTTTAACGATGGCTGCATCAGCCGGGTGGATGGCACTGTGGAGGGGCTGCGGCTGAGCCCCCCCCGGTGCTGCTCCAAGCCTGGACGTCTCATCTCACCGAGGAAGCTGCGCCCAGCAGCGCTCTGCCAGCTGCTTGTCTCAACCCGGCGTTTCTCATTCAAACCCAGATGACCCATCGTGTTGAGCTGCGTGCGAGTAATTTCTATGGGATTGGCTTAACGTGCAGTAGCGCCGTCTGCCTGTGCGGAGTTGGCTTCCACCGCTGGTCAATGGGAGTCTCTGCTGACAAATAAAAATGGAATTGAATGGAAGGGAATTGAAAGTCAAAAGGGCCCTGTAATAATTTTAGAGCGCCTGAGGCGCCACGCTGAAGCCCTGGCATTATAAATAAGGGTAATGTACTGGAGACTGAATGGCAATCAAAGCAGCTGTACGAACGTGGAACGTGTGCTGAGCTTCTTTAAGGTGCGTGGAGTCCGATTATGATCTGTAGGCAGTGCAGGCAAACCAATATCCACTCGCTGACGTGTATAGGGACCCTAAAGCNGACTGAATGGCAATCAAAGCAGCTGTACGAACGTGGAACGTGTGCTGAGCTTCTTTAAGGTGCGTGGAGTCTGATTATGATCTGTAGGCAGTGCAGGCAAACCAATATCCACGCGCTGACGTGTATAGGGACCCTAAAGGCTGTGGTTACAAAGGCCGAAGGGATGTGGGGAGCGTGCAGAGGGTTCCGGAGCTGGGATTGACGGGGGTGCATGGGAACAGTCCGACTCTCCGCTTGTCTCGATGTGTTTCCAGGGGCTGAGCCATGGAAGGGGCTGTCTCCGTCCTCCCGGCTCACCCTGTCTCATCTCCTGGACCATTTTGTGATGATGCAGTCTGCTGACCTCTTGCTGCATTTCACAATAATTACATCTACCTAAAATATTCTCTTTAAAAAAAAAAAAACCAAAATGAAAACCCATGTTTATGAATAAGGTTGGTGGGAGGATGAGAAGAATCCCAGTGTCCCAGCTGAGTTCACTGTTCCTGGCATTAACTGGAGTAAATCCAGTCCTGTCACTGGGCTCGTGCGTGGAACACCAGCTCACAGCGAATTGCAGGGACTGCCCGAGAAGGGCTGGAGCCCAGTCGGAGAGTTGGGCAGGGAAGCATAAGGGTTGGGGTTGGTGCCTGCTGAAGCTGGGCAGATGCTGTGGGCCACCCGTGGGACAGCTGGTGCAGTTAGATGGCTCTGATTGTGACGGTGAGACGTGATGGCAGCAAGGAGAGCCCTTCTTGTGTTGGGACTCGCTGTCTGACTTCAAGTGCCGGTGGGTGAATGTACCAGCTCAAGGCATTTATTCCCTTACGTCCCTCTCAGCCACCGTGGACTGTGCGTGTCCTGCTTTGTGCCACGTGCAAGCTGACAGTCCCTTTTTCTGCAAAGGTGCATGGGCTTGGGAAGAGCACCAGGCGGAGGGGGGCCGTGTACCTCTGCCTTGTGGGTGCAGATGTACCCACAAACCTTGCTCCCACCAAATCATAGAATCACAGAATGGTTTAGATTGGAAGGGACCTTA
>RSEF01000017.1:3982097-4004832 GCA_003993805.1 Himantopus leucocephalus
GGGGCCCCCCCCCCCCCCCATTTAAAAATAAATTGGACTTAGTTTCACAAGGCAACGTTACACTGTGAAAAGGCAGAGCACTTTTTGTTCAGGAAAGTGTCAGAATGAAATGTTTCTGCTCTTCCACGCTTTCCATATCCTCCCCGAAACCACTTAAGCTTTAGTTTCAGCTGATGTGAAACTGTCTGAGCAGATAAACCATTCCTTGAAAAACCTCGCCAAGCTCTTCGTGGAGTAACTGTGCCTAAACCAGAGGAGGTGCGGTGCTGTGAGGGATGGTAGTGCGGCTCCGACGATTGCCCACCAAGTTTCTCCGGCTTCTGCAACGCCTGGCCCTGCTGAAGGGGATGCTCAAACGCTCGCCGGTGTGAAACGGGGAAGAAGCTCAAGCATACGTGATTTTCTCTGATCGTCATGAGGCTGCTAATATAGCAGAGGACTTTTTTTTTTTTTTTTTTTTTTTNTTTTTTTTTTTTTTTTTTTAATGTGCGTGTGTGGATCTTGCTGCTGTAGGAAGTTGGGCAAAATTCCCACCGGCTTAATTGGGAGCAACATCAGGCCAAGTGTGGTTATTTTTACCTGTCACTGCTCCCACTCCGCCTCCTCCCTCCCACCTCCATCCACCCGGACAAGAGGGAGCGAGCTCCGTTTCAGCCTTCAAAAGGTCTCTGCCAGCTCCGAGCAGCAGCCTCGCATTCACGATGTGCAGCAAAGGAAAAGGGGGGGAAGGGGGATGTAACTGTGCTTATTTTTAAAATCCAATTATCTAAAACTACAGGAAAATAATTATTTTTGAAGGGAGCTGTTCGGACTGGCTGGGCTTTGCCCTGGGTGGGAGCTCCCCGGGGCCGGGTTGGATTCATTATGGCAGTGGCTGGAGAGGGAGGGAGCGGGAGCATCAGCCCCAGCTCTGCTGGGAAACGCTCAGCTTTCAGGGGTTTGGCACTTTATTTGTGTATTGCTCTTTATCCAACAGGGAAACCCTTCTAGCCTCCTTCTTTCTAGCTCCTCAGGGCAGAAGAACCCCCTTATTTATTTATTTAGTTATTTATTTATTTTAGGATGGGGAGGCAAGAAACCTGCCTGCAGGGGGATGGCAGCAAAGCTGACTGATGCTTTAGCAATGTCGGGTATCTCCGTTTCCCTTCCCAGAGGCATATCTGGTTAGGAACTCATCGCCAGCCTCCCCTTAGGCAAGCTCAAGCTCTCCCACTGTCCTGGGCATGGTTTCCCTCATGGCACCAAACTCGTGATACTCGGGGTGATACCAAGGTGGTGATGGTAGAGATGGCTGGGGGGGAGCAGAGAGCAGCCCCGGAGTTGAATTTACTGCTTATTTTGCAAACATTGGAGCCGCCGTGGTTTTGGGAGCATCGTTCCGCAGAGGTGTGTGTTGGAGGTGGGTTTGATAAGGCAGAAGTAAAGGGACGGGCAGCCCCGTCCGGGTGCTGTGAGCTGCAGCAGCCTGGCAGCCATCAGCGGTGCGGAATTGCGATGTGGGGAACGACTGGATGGAGGGCGCTGGTTAATGCCCCAAAGGGACTGACTCGGTACGATTAAGCTGCAGGTTTTGCTTGCCCTCTCCTGGAGATCCATCATTATTCGCGCCAGCACCGGGCCTGTCAGACTGCCTCTGCCGCAGAAATTAATGATTTGAACTCGCCGACCAGCTCGTGTGCCGGGATGTGGCTCGGTGAGGGCTCTGCGGGTACCGGGGACCTGATCCCACACGGCATCCTTGGGATGGCCGGGACCTTGGGGACGGCGAGCGCAGGGCAGCCGCTAATCCCACCCCCATTCCTTGTGGCAGGGGCTTGGGATGCAGAGCTGTTTGGACATTATCCCCTGCACCCTCTCAGGACCCCGTGGGTTTAGGCGCTTCTGCAGCCCCCTTGGAAAATGGTCCTTCAGCTGCGTGCAGCATCAGGTGGTTGGGAGATGATGGGGAAGGAATTATTGGGGTGCCGGTTTCAGAGAGCACCGTGGGGATGGAGCGGTACGCTGCCAGCCATCTGTGCTGCAGGATTAGGTGAGGAAGAGGCTCGTTTACAAACTGCAAACAAGAGCAATGATTGCTGCAAGGCTCATAGAAACAAACAGAAATGAGACAACAGCTCCAGGTACGTCGACCTATCGCTTGAATTAGTGCCAAGGATTCCTCTCGCCCGCAGCATCCAGCTAACGAGCTGTGAGATGCCTCTTGGCTGCTGCGTGGCTGAGGATGCAGTTATTAAGTGAGGTTTGTGCCCTCAGGCTGAGGTTACGGGAGGGGACGTGGATGTGGCCATGCCCTCCCTGGTCGGGGAAGGGTGTTAGCTCCCAGTGAATGCTTTCCTGCCCACCATATGAGCCCTGCGAGAAGGGGCTGGTGCTGTTGCTGCCTGCGGCTCCCAGAGCCTGGGGTGACACAACCGGTCCTGTTTCACGCCAAACATCTTGAGAATCAGTTGCCTGGGAATGCCGGTTGGGCTTGGGGATGCTGGTTGGGCTGACAGATCTTGGCTCCCTCTTTGAGGGCTACCTTGACCTTGTCTCAAGGCATCCTCAGTACTGGTTTGGGGTCATTCTGTCCCAGACCCAGCTGGGATGCTCGTGGCTTGTGCTGGGATGAACGCTGCAGCACTAGCTGTAGAGTGGAGCAGTTTTCAATTCTCCTCTCCCTCTCTGTGTACTTGAACTGCCTCTGCCATGCCGCCCAGCTCATCCTCCCGTTGTCGGGGGGCCCAGGGAAGAGGAGGAGGAGGAGGAGTCAGACAGGTTGTTCTAGTAGCTGATGCTTAGTCCTGGGAATTGGGGAATTACCTCGCCAACCCAGAGGAGTGAAGTGACCTGATTCCTCTCCCCCCTCAGCCCTGTGCTCCCTGGAAGGCAGGAGTGAGCTGGGCTGTTTGCTGGTTGGCGTTTCCCCCCGGTACGGCAGGGAGGTGGGGGTCTGCGGGGGTGTTTCAACAGCCTGTGTCTGGGCTGTAGGGACGGCTTAGCCCCGCGTTAGGCAGAGACACAGGCACGGACAAGATTTTTCAGCCAAGCTGCTCCTGCCTTAGGATACTGGCGGCTTTGGATTTGGCTGCCACAGTCCCTACGTACCGACCCGGCACCGTGTGCCCCTGCCCAGCTGCCAGCCCCGGCACCCCGCACCACTGCCGGGCAGAGCCTTCCCTGCGGGCTCTGAGGATGAGCCGTTCCCGGTGGCATGGAGGTGCCCGTCCCCAGCCGAGACGGGTTGGGGTGAAACATTGACCTTGGCAGCTGCAGACCCCTGAGGGGCGCATGTCCCTGCCTGCAGGCACCCCGGCTGGCCTTGGCTTCCTGGCAGGAGGTAGTCCTGCGTGGAGATGCCCCACGTTGGCTTTGGGCCACTTGCGCTCCACAGGGTGCGGTCATACGGAGATCCTGGTCTCGCCAACCAGGCAGATCGTCGTGGAGGGAGCTCTGTGCACGTGTGGGCAGGCTGCTGGGCTCCAGGGCTGGCTCGAGCTCTCCGGCCGTTGCAGGGGGTAGCTGAACCTGTGGAGGTGCGTGGTGCTCGGCTTGCCAGCCATGATGCACGGTGATGGGAAGAGCGGCTTTAATGGTTATGTGCTGTGTATCTCAGCCAGCCACTATTTTAAAGCCATCGTGCTTCATCTGACCGTGCCTTGTCTGTTGTCTGGGTGTCTCTGCTGCCACATGATCTCTCACCACGCTCACTTTCCATCCCGGGGTGCTTTCCCAGCGCCCGTTTTGCTGCAGTGGCTGGGTGGGGGCTATACATCCCTCCGCAGGTAAACCCACCCTGTTTAATGGTGCTGCCCTGCAGCTGGGGGCAGAGCTGTCACCCGCACGGGGGGATCTGTGTGCTTGTGCTGTGCCCGGGTTGTTCCTGGGCTGGATGGCTGGGGCTGTCCCTTTGCTCTCCTGGTTGGTCTCCTTCCTTGCTTCTCCTTTGAAAAAAGCAATTAGACATTGGACTTGTCATGTCCTTCCCTGGGAGGCTGCTGCTCCGGGCTGTGATGCTCCAACCGCAGAGGGTTTCACCCTCTGTACCCTCCGGGTACCCTTCCTGCTGCGGCATCCTCAGCAGAGCGGTCACCTCCGCGGGGACTGCTGTGTGAGTGCACCAGGGAGAAGAGAGGAGACTCGTAGCACCTCTGCCAAGTGCCCTGCCTTTTCAGGTCATGAAATTTTGAGGCAAAATCCCTCTGTTTCACCCTTATGCACTCCAGCCTGCGTGCCCAGCAGCGCTCATCTCTGAAGGCCCTCTGAGATGAGGGCACTGGGGTGGGCGCGATGTCTCCCTGGGAGACCTTGGGGTTGGTTTTGGGGGCTCTGTACGGCAGCGTGGGGTGCAGGGGGCTGCACAAAATGGGGGTGCTTCCTCCGGCTTTCCCTGTGCTGGCTGGAGGATGCGGGAAGGGCGATGGCTTTGCCCTGACCACCGAGCAACGCGATGGCCCCAGGGTGCATCCACTCACCTCCTGCCACAGCTCCGTCCCCTCGGCTCAGCCATGTTTCCCTTAGCAATAAAAAGTGGTGTGGGTTGGTTTGTGGTTTTTTTTTTTTCTTTCCTTTTTAAATGGTACTTTTCACTTTTTTTTTTTCCCCCACGTGCTCTTCCTCCTTGGCATGCAGGTCGGCGAGGGGAGGGAGCCTTCAGCCAAGCTCTCCATCACATGTCCCTTGTTTTTTGTGTGTTATTTTTTCCCCACCGCTGCCCTTGCCAAGGGAAGGACATTGTATAGCCGCTGAGACTGGCAGGGGCTGTAATGCCGCCTGCCAATAGCCTCGATGTCTGAAAAGGCTTAGGCAATCCAAGCTCTAAATTAGCTCCCAAATCTTCTTCTTGCCTTTCTCTGGTCAGAGCATCCTGCGGAGCAAGCCCCAGCTCCCCTTTTGTCGCCGGGCTCCCCGGGGAGCGGCTGGCTCTGCAGCCCTGCTGGGGGGGCTTTCCCCAGAGAGCACAGCGTGATGGTCCCACAGGGGATACCGGGAAGATCCTCAGCACGGCGTGGCTCGAGGGAGAGAGGTTGGGGGGGCAGATTTCTGGCGTGCCTCCTCCCAGCCTTTGCTGCCCCGTCTCCCTGCCCTGCTGCCTCCCCTTGGGAAGGACGGTGGGGTTCTGGGCTGTGGTGTGGAGAGAGCGGCCGGGGAAGCGCGGAGCTGATGGATGGCTGCTGAAATCCACCCTGGGGAGGGGGAAGGCAGGATGCCCAGCCTGCGCCTGCCCCATGGATGCTGCCAAGAGCGGCCAAGGTCACAGCATCGCCGGGACATCTGGGGCCAGATGGAGCAGGAGGTGTGCTGGCCGCCTATCTGGTAGAGGAGGGGACAATGTGTGCCGTGTCCAGCTGTCAGTCCCCCTCCTGGCACCTCGTTTCTGCCCTTGCCAGGGCAGTCGGCGAAGGCAGGGGCTGCCGTGCTGCGAGGTGGCAGCAGCCCCGTGTCCCCACACCCTGTGGTAGCAGGGTGGCCGCAGGGCAGCTTTTCTCCCGCGGCCCTCGGTGAGATGTGGTTCCGCAGCGGCTGAGCCCGGCGAGCAGCTCTGCTCGGGAGTGCTGCCGTGTTTCAGCGTGGCTGTGTCGTGGGGCTTCGTCTTTTACTTCTGCTTTCTCCTCTCTTGGGAGAGAAGCGGAAAGGGCTCAGCTTTGCCGTGTCTCCTGGAAATTCAGGCTTCAGCTCTGCAGATGTCGGGCGGTTCAGCACCCCCCACCGCCACCCCAGCCTTCACCACCAAATACAAATCGTTGTTTAAATGTCTCCAGCAACTCTCTGTAGGCAGCTTTTGGTGCGCGGGTACTGTGAGCGGAGTGCAGGCATCGCATCTGAGATGCTTTCCTCACCCCAAACCATCCCAGAAAGCGCGTTGTGCATTGGGGCTGTCGGCTTCCCGCCTGCCTTTGCCTGCGGGCGAGGAAGGGGATCCTTCCCTGGAGGGCTGAGCGTGGCCAGGGCACCTTGCTGCGGCTCAGCAAGGGAGGACGCGAGGCTGTGCCGCCGCCAGCATCGCTCCCGCTCGGGGCCCTCGGAGGTGGCCCGTGCGTGGGAGAGAGCGGGAGAGCAGCCTCGGGCGGCGAATTCTACCCGCTTCATCCTAGCGGTGGGTGCCTTGGGAGACAGCAGAGGAAAATTCCACTTCTAGAGGCATGTAACTTGGGTTTTTTTGTATTATTTTTTCTGAAAAGGCTCTGCCGAGCTCCCTCTCCCCCTCCCCGTGCTACGCAGCCAACTCTGAAGCAGAAGTGATACTTTCTGCCAACGCAATGATTAGCCTTTCTGCTAATGACCCAAGAACAGTGTCCAAAATAAATGAGCCCAACCTGCTCATCTTATTAGCCAAATGATTGCAAAGAAAGAGGAAATATCTGCAAAAACCGCTTAGGCAGCTGGAATTTGGAAGCGTGTTGGAGTCGTTGCTCGAAGTATGGAGAGGAGCCATATGTCTTCAAAAAGCTGGTCCTCTCCCGGAGCGGGGAGAGTCCTTATGTTATAAGGGGGGGTCTGCTCAGCCCCTGCTCCCCATTTTGAGAGGTGGCTCTGCGGGGCTGGAGCTGTGTCTGTCCCTGAGCTCTGCTGGTTCCTGGGGCAGAGAAGCTGGGGATGGGCAGANAGCTCTGCTGGTTCCCGGGGCAGAGAAGCTGGGGACGGGCAGATATCTCTCCTCCTGTCTTCCGTGTCTGGTTTGTGGCTTCCCACATCCTTTAGATGACAAGCAGCAGCACCGGGATATTGGTCAGGAGAGCAGCTGATGCTGTAACCCGTACTAAGTCATTGTTCTTATGTCCTTCATGCTCTTCCCAATGCACTTGGCAAGGTCGTGGAGCATCCTTGTTTCATGTGAGGAGGAATAAAGGAAGAGCCGTAGAGGCGCAGTGGGGTTCTGCAAGGAAGGGAGGTGAGGTGGAACTCCTGCGTGCAAGCCCCGTCTCGTGGGTCATGGTGATGCTCAAGTGAAATGAGGGGTCACCTTGGGGAGGGATTTTCCGCTCTGTGTAAATGGGGGAGAGAAACATGGGTGGGTGCAGGAGAAGGGGTATGTCACGAGGAGAGTGAGTGCATGGAGAAGCTGGGGACAAGACCTCCCCCCAATTCTGGAAACAACTTGACCTTCTCTGTGGGTGAATTCTATTTGAAAGGTGGCTTGTCGCCCCAGTTGCTGCTCGTGCGTCCCAGTAGGTCTCTCGCCAGCTGAAAGCCCTGACCCTAGTGCGTGGCTCTGTGGGGGGTGACAGCGGTGTGACTGTCCCAGAGAAGGGGGCTGAGACGAGCCCTGAAAGCATCACCCTGTAGCCTTGAAGCTGTGTCACATCAGAGGATGTGCGTGAGTCTCGCACCTTGTTTGATAGCAGAGAAAAACACCCCTGTTCCTCTTTTCCCCTCAAGTCAGGGAGACCTGGCTCATGATGCACGAGGCCCTAAAAATTGCTGAGGAGAAGGAGGGCATCCTCCTTCCAGCACCTGGCATGCACGCCGTATGCTTCCCTGACCTTCTCCGTAGCACGGCANAGACCTGGCTCATGATGCACGAGGCCCTAAAAATTGCTGAGGAGGAGGAGGAGGACATCCTCCTTCCAGCACCTGGCATGCACGCCATATGCTTCCCTGACCTTCTCCGTAGCACGGCAGATGCGCGCTCCCACACGCCTGCTCGCTCGCTGGGCACGGCAGCTCGCGTGGGCTGGTGCCACGGGCAGCCTCGGGGGTCCCACCAGCCCCTCGGCATCGCGGTCTGGGCGTCCCACTGGGGCTCTTCAGCAGGCAGGGACACAGAGCTGGCAGATGACCAAAAGTGCTTCAATCATATTGTGTGTCTCAGTCTGTGTGTATATGAAATATACGCTTTATATACGTATGTGTGCATATATCACTATTTTTATATATATATTGCTGAGCTGGGATCTGGAGGGTGTAATGTACAGAAATAGGACCCATGACTTCTTTAGTTTTTAGTTTAACTGCATTCATGTATAGCTAGTTCTTTGCTCTTTTCCATTTTATACGGACTTAAATTGTGCTGTGGACTTCTTTCTTCCTTTCCTCATTGGTGGGGGAATTGCTAATTGTATGGTTTTTGTTCTGAGAAGTTTCAGTTTTAGACGATTATTTGTGCTGGAAAACATCCTGACAGTGCAAATATTGAAAACTCGAACATGAAGTGGATGGATAAGCGAGTGACCGTTGCTGTCTTTGCACCCGTCAATGCCTTTGGCTGCACTGAGCCTCCCCGGAGAGCGCCGTCAGCCGCTGGGGTTTGGAGGTCGGTGAGACGCGGGTGCGAATGGAAGCTTCACCTGCGCGCCCCGGGCTGCTTTGTGAAGAGTTGGCTTGTGCTAATTTTTCATTGTCATCGTCTTAAACAAGTTTTTCAGGTTAAGTCTGAAGTGGTTTGGCTTTGGAAGGTGCAGCGTTTTGTGAGAGCAGGGTTGTGTTTTGTTTCGTTTTGGTCGTTTTTTTCAGTGGGGGAGTTGTTTTTTTCAGTATCCCCAATGCCCCACACACGCCTACCCTGTCGCTGGCCAACTGGCAGTTGGGATGCTCCAGGGATACTCCCTTTCTCCAGGGTTTTGCAGGATGAGGATGACTTTTCCTTAGGATCTCCGGAGTGGAAGGGTTTTGCAGGGGTCATTGGCTCCATCTCTTTGCCCTGGGGACAGGATCAATAACTGCTTGTCACTGGTGATGGATGTTTCTCTGTCCTGTTCTGCGAGACCTGCCCGTCCCCCCGGCGGTTGTTCCAGCCTGCGCTATCAGCCTGACCTGAGGAGGAGCAGCCAAACCCCACGGAAACACCCCGCCTTCAGCCCACCTTTGCAACAGCCTAATATTTCAGATAACCCTTGTGATGTTTGGACTGATTTAAATCAGCAGGTGGCTTGAAGGGATTGATGGAAATCCTTTTCCTGTAAATGTTTTGCTGCGAGGATTTAGCCGCGGCAGGGAGCAGGAACGCAGGCTGGCATCCTCCTCTTGCCCTGCCGTTGCCCGCGGCTCCTTGGCCAGAGGTTGCAGACGCGCGTGCGTGTGGGGGATGACTATCTGCTTTTTAAGAGGAGGGGTTTAAGCACTTGTATCTTTCTTTCCAAGGTGTCCCTCGAAAAATGGGCCATGCCCATACTCCACGTAGCCACATCCATTCCGCTTGCTCCAGCAACCGGTGCAGGGACCGGGAGGTTTGGTACCTGAGGCAGGGATGGTGGAGAACTGCAGCGATTCCCGGGGCCCTGAGTTCTGGGCGTTGGTTCCCTAGGGCTCCTTCGTGCTCCGTGCAAGACACGTTTAGCATCTGGTTTTAAAACAGACCCCCCCGTCCACCTTGTGCGAAATCTCCTGGTCCTGGATAAGTAATCGAGCTGCTCTTCTGTGGTCCCCAGCACAGATTTATCCTTGGATTTATGGATTTATCCTTGGCCCACTCCCACGAAAGAGGGGCAGGGCTGTTCCTGAGTTGCCGAAAGGACACTGGGGTGGAGGGATTTAATGATTTTTAGGCCAGGTAGAGCTGAACACAGCGTCTCCCCAGCCGTGCAGCAGCCTGAAGCCCGCGGCTGCCCGCCCTGTGCCTGGGTGAGCAGAAAGCCGTGGGCTTTGGGAGTGCTTTGGGCAAGGGAGGACTCCGGGCAGACTCCTAGGTGTGCTGTCGCTCTTCCTCCCATGGGAGCTCCGTGTGCCGGAAGGTCCTTGTGATGGATAGCTTGGTATCGTGATGCTCAGCAGCCCTGGGCAGGAGTAAGGGCTCTCCTGGGGCTGCGGTAGAAGCTGCTGTCCCCCTGCCCTGAGCTGGTACTCACGGGTGGTGGCAGGTCACCATGAAGCGGGGAGAACTGCCGGGAGCAGGGCAGAGATACGGTGCAGTGAAGCATTTGGGGGACTGAGCTCTGCAGCGTCAATGGGCAGAGCTGATGTTCGGTGTCATTCTGCTGATGCGTGGGGTCACCTTGCCCTGGGGAAGCCCAGAAAGCGTGCCCAGCGTGGTGGGGTGGTCACCAAGCAGAGAAGAGTGGAAAGCTGAAGCTTGGTGCAGGTTCTTGATCCTCTCGCGGTGCTGTTAGTCTCGCTGTTTTCATCCTGCCACGTTTGCAGCTTGTGAGCATTGTGGGGTCCCTTCTAGTGCCACGTGTCCCCTCTCTGGTGTGAGGGTGGAAACTGCTTTGTGGCACAGGGTAACCGTTTGTGGCAGACGTTAGTGATTGAGTTGCTGGGTGGGGAGGATCCTTTGGGCTCAGTTGGTCTGTTAAAGGCCATCACCGAGATGTGTGAGGAGGAGGAAAACAAGGCTGGAAATGAGGAGTCGTGGGAAACTATCTTCAGATCCCCTAAACCTGGAGATGCCGTTCTGGCAAGACCCATCTGTGGTGGACACGCGGTGCTGCGGCTCAGGGCCCTGCGGCAAATCTCCCCGGAGCAGCCCTGCCTGCTGCTGACCCCTCCAGCCCTCCTCGCTGGGGTTGCGCCCCCGCTTTAAACACCCAAGGAGGGTATTTTTCCCCCCCCTCCTTTGCAGACTGGCCCTGTTCCACAGTGAGCATTTATGGCCCAGGCAGGGACGCGGTCGCTGTGTGTGTAACTTCACTCAGCCGGTGCTCTTGGGACAGGTTTTTCCTCGCCTCATGCTATCCAGGGCTATCACATTAAATCTCCTGCTGCAATCGCTTGGCCGTCACATAGATTTTTATCTGGAGTGTCCTTTGGAAAGGGAGCCCTGAGCTGTCGCTGGGAATGTTAAAAGGATAAATGTGTTTTGCACCTGGCGATGGAAAGGAGCGGCTTTAGGGCTTGTAACAGCCTGCAGCCTCTGCTGCCCGCACCGGCTGCGTGCTCTGCCTCTTCTCCGGCCAGCTGAGCATCCCAGAGGGGTGAGAAGGGACCGGCGTGTCTGCTTTGGCACAGCCAAGCTCTGCTGGTGGCTGGAGGTGGCTCAGGTCCTTGGCTGTGCCCTGGGATGAGTTAGGGAGAGGGGCTGTGGTGGGAGCAGGACTCGGTAGGGCAGCGGGAAGGGTGTGCTGCTGCTTGGAACGGGGATACAGGAGAGGGAGCGGAGCCCTGGGCCTTGTGTTCTTGATTGTTTTCTTGCACGTAGGGACTCTGGCCCCATTTGGGCTCCTGAGGTCCTGTTTGCGTGCTGGAGCCTGTCCCAGCCCTCTGCTGAGGCTGCCAGGAGGGAAGGGCTTGTTTTCAAAACTCCTTGATGGAAAACATTTGCCTGCCTCGGAGAGAGGCTTTCCTCCGTTTGGCCGGGCAGTGCTGGCTGTCCCCACCGCGGCGTCTCAGATCCCGGGCTTGGGTCTGTGGGTTGGCCCTGCAGAGTCGTCTGCCCCTGGGAAATCCCCGCCGGTGTGGACAGCCTGGCCACGGAAGCCCAGGGAAGGCTGGGATGGGACTGTGTGGCTGGAGGGGTCGGAGGAGGACCATGTCTCCTTGGCCTCAAGCGAAGCTCTTGGAGAACAGCATCCAGGTGTTGCTCGGAGTGGTGGCTAGCAAGGAGCTAAGCAGCTTCCTTGTCCTCTGTGGTACCACTCTGCTGCGGTGGCATCTGGGGCGCTGACTCCACTGGGTCTTTCATCCAGGTGCTCTCCAGCCATGGAGTGGGAGGTGTCCTTCACCTCGGTGAAGGCACATTGACTGGGTGTCTTGTGCTCCCTGACATGGGGGCTTGGACACGGACCATGCAGGCGTGAACCAGAAAGGTTGAACCGAGTTTCCAGTGCCCCATCTATACGACTTAATAGGGATGCTGGTCTTTTTTTGGCTTCCTTTGTCCCGTGGGAAATTACTCTTTTGTGATGAAAGCCTGAAAGGAGGTCGGATGCTGAGGACATCAGCTGAGCGCCTGGGGACCCAGAGGTTCTTTTTGTTTGGAGTAAGAGGAGGATTAGAAAGACAGAGGAACCCGTGCAGATCCGCAGATCTGCACTGCCTCTCGAATGGATGCTTCTCTCTACCCCGGGGCTCTCTCCTCACCTCNCTCTACCCCGGGGCTCTCTCCTCGCTTCACCGCCTGCCTTCACCTTGCCGCCCAGGCAAGCTTCTCCGGGATCTCCCATTCATGCTTTTCCCCTCAGGCAAAGCTGTTTCTTCTGCAGGAGGCCAGGCCTCCTCTCAAGATGGGAGCACTGCATGGGCTGGGCTTAATTTAGATTAGATGTGCACTTGTGAACTCAGCCCAGCCGGCGGGACGGGCACTGCATCGCATCACATCGGCACTGCATCGCATCACATCGGGGTGAGCTGCGATGGAGCTGGGTGGGAGGTGGTTTTCCTGCCTCCCAGAAGCGAAAAACAAACTGTTGGGGGGTGTGTGTGCATTGAGGGGGGGAAGCAAACCAACGCTCAGTACTCACTGTCTGCATGAGGAGCAGCAAATAAGGAATGGAAGGGTACTTGGGGAGCCGAAAGGTGTGGGTAGAAGGGCTTTATTAGCTCCATTTGAAATATTTTGTCTCTATTCCCATTTAGCTGTGGAATCTAACTTTATTTTAGCTTTAAATTTAGATTTTCAAAATAGGCCTGTCAAATTAGTAAAAGAAAATTTGATTAGAAAATGGCAGCGGGATTGAGGTCTTTGTTTTTCTCCGTGCGTGATTTGGCTTGGAGATCACTCTTAACCAAAAATACCCTATTGGAAAGTGGTTTTTCGCTAATCGACACTTTCCAACTGGGGAAAAAAAGTAGAGCAGAGCTGGAAAATTCCTGCCACCGGCTCCTCAGCCAGCGGCCACCCCTCAGCAGGGACCGGGAGGGTCGGGTTGGTGGGTCAGGGCTGTGGGGGTGTTGGGGATGACTCAGGGACTGGAGGGAACGAGGAACACAGAAGAGGTTGGGATGGCTTTGTGCCTTCTCCTGTCCTTTCCTGCTCGCTGCTGTCCCCACGTCTGGGTTCAAGTGTTTGAACTCCCTGAGGACACGGGTGGTGGAGCCGCGGCATGGCTCTGGGAGCTGCCCATCGCGTGCCTGGGTTGGTGGGGGATGCTTAAATCGGGGGGGTGCTGGAAGGTGGTTTTGGGGTGGGGGTGCAGAGCTCCCCCCTGCCCATTAATCCCAGCGCCTCAGTGTGTGTTCCTTCCATCCCCCGGCCAGGCTGGCTGGGAGCCCATCCCAGAGGGCAGGAGTTGAGGGGGAAGCATGAGGGAATTAATTAAATGGTGGAGTTAATCACTGGCTAGTAACAGCCGTGAGGAGAGCGGGGAGCTGCCATGCCCAGCGCTGCCTCGCACAGCCCTCCTGGGGGGATGAAGGAGGTTTGGGGGGAGTTGTGGGGGGGCGGCTCTCCTTGCGCAGAGCCCTGTTTGTAGCCTGTTTGCCTTAACGACTTACTGCTCGTCAGCCGAACACCCAACCTGTATGGCTGTGCTCGGCCCTAACAAGCCCCCGCTGGTGGCACTCGGTGGGGGAGCAGAGACGGGGGGTGCCGCAGAGCCCAGTGCCACGGGGCTTGTGCCCCGGTGGATGCTGCCGTGGGGGGCAGAGGGCTGGGAGGGGGTAACGGGGGTCCGGCTGGCTCCGAAGCAGCCATCCTTGCCCGGTCCCTGCAGGCTGGCGGGGATGGTGCCACCTGCCATCGGTGGCTGGATTCACTCCGCGATTACTCACAGATGCTGCAATTACGCTGGCGACACCATGTCAAAAACCTCACGGCGGCATCGGCGCGCACACGGGGATGAGAGGGGGTTATTAGCCTGTTATTATCCATTTACCCAGATATCCCGGCTAATCAGCTTTCAGATGGGGAGAATTAATTGGCTTCATTTGGACCACCAGGCACGTTTAATTGAAATGAATTCTCTCCCATTTCCAAATGGGCACTTTCTCGGCCACCGTGGGATGGGGAAGGGGGGGCCACAGTGTTCCCATCGCGGACCCTCACGGCACGGTGCGGCTGGGCTGCAGTGAACCGGCTGTAAGAGCCGTGCCCTTCACCCCTCTCTCCATCTGGGAAGCAGCTTTCATTTTTCCACGCATGCAACCTGCTCAGACGTGCTCCAAACCCTCTGCTCACAGCAAGGTTGGGGAACGCACATCCCAGATTGTCTCAATGCTCTGAAGTGCGTAGAGCGGTATGTACCGGGGAGCTTGGCAGGTCATCTTGGTGGCACATGGGTGGCATCGCTGTGATTCTTGCTGCTTTCTGTGGGCAAGAGGTGCGGCGGAGGGATGGAGTCAGGAGAGGAGGGTCCCCAGGGCTGGGTGGGCATGGAGGAAGCTCAGGGCTGTTGCCAGCAGGGGCAACCCTTTGGAATAGAACCACTTGTACACCTCTGTTGCTGCTTTACCCTGCTCTGGGTCTCACCCAGGCTTTGCTGCAGGACCGGCCAGGCTGCTAAACTGGCCCCCCAAATTGCGGGGGTGGGCTGAGCAGTGCCGTGCAGCCCTGGCAGAGGTGGAAGGGATGGCAGCCCGTGACCTGTCCTGCAAGGGATGGCATCGATCCTGCCGGCGAGGATGCAGGGAGAGAAAATCCAGCACACCCTGATGGGCTTGCTCAGTGCCACGCACACTGCCCAGCTCCCCCAAACCCTCCTGCCCCTCTGAGCCATTGCTGCTGCTGCCCCCCGCTCTGGTGCCAGCTTCTCTTAATTAAAGCCCTGTCTCGTCATTGCAACAACGTGGCTGTAATTAGAGCTGGGCGCAAGGACTGCTTCTCGTTCTGTGAGAGCTCATGGCTCTGCAGAAGGTCCCTTTGGACAGCAGGGACGCAGCTCTGAGCCCTGCCCCGGCGGGGGCTGCAGCTGGGTGGTCCCTGGGGAGTCCCTTCAGGTCCCCTCTTCCCCAGTCCTGGTCTAACAAGGGTGAGGGGTAGCTTGGTGGTGGACTCGGAAATAGTCGTAGGCTTTAAATTCACGCCATTGAGGATGGCTGGACTGGAAAGTCCTAAATCAATGGTTCTTCCTAAAAATGCGCAGGTAAATGTCCCTTTGGAAGTGCCAGCATCTTGGTACCTGTCCAGAGTCCTCATCACTGCACTCGCGAAAACAAGCAAGCAAAGCAAAGCTGGTGAGTTCCCATCATTTTATATTCTCGGCTTTCGATCGGTACAGCAAGAGGGGGTGAGCAGGTAGCAGGGTTTCGACCAGACGGCATAGCGTGGTCCAACGTGCTGTGGAACAAAAAGGTTTCTGTGGACGAGCGGGTGTGAAAGCAATGAGCGTGGGAGCGGTACGGCGGGACAGCCCCTGGCCCCGTGGATTTGCTTTTCCACTGTGCCGAGCCCTGAGGTCGATTGGAGGCGTCACACTGAGGGCTGCGTAAGGGGAACGCTGTGTTCTTGGGCACGAAGGCAAAAAAGCTCTGAAACACCTGGTAAATTTTATGTATGTGCAAAGTCCCGGTGAAGCTAATGGGAGTTAAGTGTATGGTTAAGTGCTGTACTTAACTGGGCTCTTAATAACCCGGTGGGAATAGCTGTGACGTTGGGGGAAAGAAAAAGGGTTTGTGAACTTGCTGAGCTCTTTGATCTTTTCTTTAAATGAAAGTCGCGGATTTGCCTGCGCTGTGATGCACGGGGAGGGGGGCGCAGTGCATTTCTCAAATTGCATATGTGCAAATGGATAAAACTTTTTTTTCTGTTTGGCCCCCCCCCCCCACTGGTGTTCAATGCCGGTACCAGTGGGGGCCCTTCTCCGGGGCATGGGGGGCTGCGGCGTGTAACTCCTGTAGCATGAGTAACGATGCCAGAACTGCAGAGTACTGTCAGATGCTGAACGCGATGCAGACACGTGCGCGGAGCTTTTATGCCCGTCACTGTGGTTGAATGCCCTCCCTCTCCCCCTGGAAAGCGGTGGTTTGTGCTGACGCTTTTCAGAAAGATGTTCATTATGCTGAAATATTTACACTTTAAGTATGGTAAGGCAGGTGTGGGTTGGTTTTGTTTGTTTTTGTTTTTTGGTTTTTTTTTGTTACACAATAGGCTGGGTCGTTCCTAAAGCAGCTGCCAGATAGGGGCTCAGTAACAAACCTTTAAAAAACCCAACCACCACGACAACAAAAAGAGCTCCTTCTCTCCATTCCTGCACCTTCCCAGCTCCTCGCTCCATAAATTGTTATCAGATGTCCATAAACAATCTCTAAACCCCTTTTTCAGTCTTTCTCATGTCTTCGCTCCGCCCTGTGTAGAGCAGCACACACCAGTGCAGAGGACACCTGGTCCATCAACGGGGCTTGGAGGTGTTGGGCTACTCCCAGAAGTCCCCGTTCCTTAAGGCTGCGGTGAATTTTTTTTTTTTTCTGTGCTTTGCCACCTTTTCTGGACAACTGTCCGAGATCTGGCAGCCCCCAGAAGCTGGCTGGTTAATTGAGCAGAAAGGATGTTGTACCATGTCGCTCACCAGCACTTGGAAGCTGGAGGCACAATGTGAATTGTGTTCGTGTTCCCTCATCCGGAGATGTGCATCTCTTATTAGATTAATTTTTTTTTTTAATATATGCAGAATATACAGTGGGAACAGCATTAATTCGCACTAATGGTTGTGAGATCTACTGAGAATTAACTGCATTTTTTGTAAATTAGTGAGGAAGCGGATAAACACAATTATTAAAAAAACAAGAAAGGTACTTTTGCAACAGCAGTACATGTTACTCATTTATCTGACAAGTGTTCTTTACTTTTAATTATATTTCATCGTTTGCTAGTGAATGCTCTGCTGGTAGATATTGTAACAACCCTAGCAATTTCAGACCTCGCTTTAGCATTTGTTCAGGCTCTGTTTGGAAGGGGTACACTGCGGTGGCTGGGATTTCGGGAGGCTCTGGTGTAATTGCCGCTGGAGCCCACGGTGGCTCCTGGGTGCCGCAGAGATGAGCTGTGTACACGTGTTCTGGGAAATGCTCTCACCCACTCGCTGTCCAAACGAAGCAAAACCGTGTTCAGTTTTGGGCCCCTCACGACAAGAAAGACCTTGAGGTGCCGGAGCGTGTCCAGAGAAGGTCAATGAAATGGTGAGGGGTCTGGAGACCAAGTCTGATGAGGAGCGGCTGAGAGACCTGGGGGTGTTCAGCCTGGAGAAAAGGGGGCTGAGGGGAGACCTTCTCACTCTCTACAGCTCCCTCAAAGGGGAGGGTATAGCGAGGGGGAGTCAGTCTCTTCTCCCAAGGAACATGTGACAGGACAAGAGGAAACGGTCTCCAGTTACACCAGGGCAGGTTTACATTGGGTATTAGGAGACATTTCTTCACTGAAAGGGTTGTCAAACATTGGAACAGGCTGCCCAGGGAAGTGGTGGAATCGCCATCCCTGGAGGGATTTAAAAGACAGGTAGACATGGTGCTGAGGGACGTGGGTTAGTGGTGGATTTGGCAGTGTTTGGTTGATGTTTGGACTCTATGATCTTAAAGGTCCCTTCCAACCTAGATGATTCTATGATTCTATAAACATGGGGTGGGAACAAAGGTAGGACCCGCGCTGCATTCTGGGGGGCCACTGAGCGGTGGAGGTGCTGAGGTTTAAAACAAGACGAAATGGCTTCAAGTTGTGCCAAAGGAAGTTTCGATTGGATATTAGGAAGAATTTCTTTACTGAAAGGGTCATCAGGCATTGGAACGCGTTACCCAGGGCAGTGGTGGAGTGTCCATCCCCGGAGGTATTTAAGGGTCGTGCAGATATAGTGCTCAGGGACATGGTTTAGTGGTGCGCTTGTCAGTGTTAGGGGAATGATTGGACTAGATGATCTTACCAGATGATCTGTCTCAAACCAGGACAAGGTCTTTTCCAATCTAGGAGATTCTGTGATTCTGAGGTTTGTGGGTGACCACTCAGGGGATCTGTAATTGGCCAGGGGTTGAGGCAAAGGCTCCTAAAAGATGTGCAGCTTCTACGAGTTTTATCCCTTTTCTTAATTAGTGAGTTTAGCTGCGTCCCTCCTTCACCGTGCCACCTCTACGCACCTTTTGCTGTGACTGCTACCAGCGCTGCTCTGTCCATGGGGGCCAACTGACCAGCAGGTTGGCTTCTCCATCAGATGCTAAAATGAATATTCTGCATCAAGGCCAGGTTGGATGGGGCTTTGAGCAACCTGGTCTAGTAGAAGATGTCCCTGCCCATGGCAGGGGGGTTGGAACTAGATGATCTTCAAGGTCCCTTCCAACCTAAGCCATTCTATGATTCATTTTTTTTTTTCCTGGTGGAGAGGGCACCAGCTCTGGCAGAAGCTGTGGAGGTGTTCGTGGCCTCTGCTGGGCGGTGCGTGAAGCATGAACATGATAAAAGTGGCTCCAGAAAAACACAGAGCAGTGTGGCTTGGCCAGCACAGCCAAGGGTGTCGTGGTGGATGCTCTGCTGTGGGATGGGGCACCTGCACGGGCAGAGCTTTGCCCACAGCTCAGGGCAGGAAAGTCTGGAAGAAACCCTGTGAGATGTTCCCGTAGGAAATGCTGTCTGTCCCTGAAACGGGAGGAGTGAAGTGCGGAGCAAGGCGGGTTCGGGCTCCCTTGGGACCGGCTGTCCTTGCCCAGGGGCGCATGGGTGCAAGGTGCAAATCTGCAGGTGTGTTGGAGGGGTCTGATTAAGAGGATCTCCCAAGTGACCATCTTGGGAAGCTCTGGAGGGAGGAGAGGTGAGGCACTAGCATCAGGCAAAGCAGGCATGGTCAAGCTGTGGTTACTGGTGATTTCAGTGAAACCAAGCCAAAACTGAGCCTTGGAGAACTTCATTGCTCTTCTCTTTCATGTGGGAAGGCCACGCACAGTCTCTTTGGTGGTTCTCCATGGTATTGGGTGGATTCCCACTTGCTCTTCCCCTGGCAGAGGCTGTGTTTGCTGGGATGNCACTTGCTCTTCCCCTGGCAGAGGCTGCGTTTGCTGGGATGCGACCGCAGGGCAGCTCCACCGGCTGTTGGGATGCTCCTTGCCCAAGCCGGGTCCCTGTGGGTGGCCGGGGTTCGGGCTCTGCTCTGAAGACGGTGCAGAGGGGGACATCGCATTGGGTGGTGGCTCTGCGCTTGCTGGCTTTGAGGGACGTGCCTTTCGCCCCGTGTTTAATGGCAAGGTGTGTTTTGTGTCAGCGCAACCCTGGGCGTCCGCAATGCGTGGCAGCCCTTGCTGCGAGACCTCTTGTGTGCTNGTCCGCAATGTGTGGCAGCCCTTGCTGCGAGACCTCTTGTGTGCCGGCGCGACTTATTGTGGATGGAGTGAATTAGTTTATTTAAAAGCAAGATTGGTTGTTCTTAACTCAAGTGGATTTTTCCTTCTGTTTGGAATGTGGCTAAAATGCAGTTCAGGTCCCGGGTGTAAATGAGCCGAGGAGGAGGAACGTGTTGAGGTGTCTCTAGCGGGCTCGGCGGGGCGGAGGGATGGGGCTCGGTAACTGAAACTCCTTGGGAAAAAAAAAAGAAAAAAAAAAAAAGGTGCTTTTGTTTTTTTGTGTCAGCTTTGTGCTCCGCCAGCCTGCCCGCATTAGGGAAACATGAGCGCGAACGCACGAGACCTTATGCATTTTAAAATCTTCCCTCTCTGAGGGCAAGCTCCGGGTTAGCGGGTCAGCCGATTTAGGTGAACCGTTTAGCGCGCATTAAAATCACAATTTATGCAATCTGCGCTCTGGCTTTAAAAAGAGCTGGCAATCAGGTGCTTAATAAAATCACCTCCAGCCCTCCTCTTTCAGTTCACTGCAAATAAATGCCTCTTTTTTACATCATAAAAATGGATTAGGAGTCGTTTTGAATTGTTATCCGAGCAAGATGTGCAGCTCGGGATACGCAGGCATGTTCGGTGTGATTGAGGTTTGTGTGTTTTGGTGCTTGCATACAGCCGGTGCCTGGGAGACCATTCAAATAAACATTTACTGGAACATCACATTGCATGTCTGAGCGGCGCAGAAAGGCTGATTGGCAGGTTCACTCCTCCTTTTTGTTTTCCCTTCTTGGATGAAACAGCAAAACAAAATTTAGCGTGGCTTAAAAAAAAAAAAAATTATATGGAAATGTGACTTTTTGTCTGACTCGTTTTTTTTTTTTTTTTTTTTAACGCGGAAGAGTCAGAGATTTTAAAGTTATGGTTCCCACAGCAACTGTAACTCTCATCTCTTGTGCGTGTGTTATACTTTGCAGGACTGTATATGCTATTGAATTTATGCCCGATGCGTGTGCGGACGGCATGGCAAGCAGAGCAGCCGCGTGTGACGGATCCGCACGGGCCTGCTGGAGCCATGCTACGGGAACCCTTCCTGTCAACCCCCGGGCCCGATCCTGCACTCCCTTCCACCAGTACAAGCCCTTTCAGGGAGGGTGGTTCATAGGCGCTGTGGGCTCTAGGCAGGGTTGGGTGACATGGCTGTGATAACAACAACAACAGAAGGCAGTGCCCCGTCATCGCTGGAGCTCGGCGATGTTGTAAGAGCTGTGGAAAGAGGGGGAAAAACCCCCCAAAGACATAATACAGTTCTCTTCGGGCCACAATTCAAGCAGCCGTCCCTGCTCAGCAAAGCGCTGAGGCGTGTGCTATAGTCTCATGGACTGTAATGGGAATTAAACACATATTTAAAGTTAAGCGTGTGGTTAAGCACCTTGGTGAAGCAGTGCTTGAATGGGGATTTGAAGCGTACGGGGAGAAAATGTGGTATTTTTTAGTTGATTTCCCCTGTATCATTGCTGTCTTGTACAGAGAGGTGGGGTTGAGTGGTTTTGAGGTCAGGACTGGATTCAGATCTCTCTGGAGGTTTTGGTTTGAATTTTTTTTTTCTTTTTTTTTTTTTTAATCCTGGTGTTCNTTTTTTTTTTTTTTTTTTTTTTTTTAATCCTGGTGTTCATCTCTTCCTCACTAGCCTTCGTGCTGGCTCACTGTCTGTCCTCGCTCTCCTCCTCATGCTCTGCCTCGGTTTCCCTGCCTGATGCTCACCCACAGGCTCATTTGCTGCCCCCCCCAGCACGCAGGGGTACGTGCCTTCAGAGGGTGGCTGTGATTCATGGACAGGCGTGGGCAACGTCTCCTCCAGAGAGAAGCTGCCTGCCATCAAGGCAGCCGGAGAAGGGAGCTGGCAGGACTCCCGCGGCGTGCCAGCACTGCTCTGCATTTTGGGCAGGTGACCTCCAGTGACCGAGATGTCCCAGCTCTCCCAGTAACATCGTGCTGCTTGCGGCTGTGTTTCTTCTTGAGTGGTCCTCACTGCGTGTCAAGCTCACAACTTCTCGTGCCATCCATCGTGGATGCAGGAGGAGAGTAAGCATCCTTCCTTCCTCGGTGTACCTTGTCCGTTCCCTTCTGCTGGCAGAGGCTGTGTGAGGACGGAGGAGGTTTGGTCAGGTCTCTGCCTGCATGAGCATCTCCCAAGATGGGATCTAGCGCCTTCCCAAACTCCAGGTGCTACTGCTTCATTTCCATCCATGAGCCCTGTTTTCCTCTTGTAGGAGATGTGACTGCTTCCAGCAAAGCCTGTTTCCCAAAGTCCTGTTTCTCTCCTGTCCTCTCCCTCCTCGCATGCCTTTGGTTGGTGTTAGTGGACGGGAGTCATCTTTCTTCTACCAATCTCCTCTTATCACAGAGCTGAAGGAATATTGGTATTTCTGAGACCTTTTCTGCCTTTTTAGACTTGGTTGCGATGGGCCAGTGTGTACGGACACGAGAGGGGGAGGGCGGGGAGGCAGACTGGAGTGCTGTGCGTGCAGAAACCTCCGTTCTGCGAGAAACAGCCAAAACTCCCCCATTACGGGGACGACAGCCGGAGGCTGGTGTTATCCCCGCTGGAGGGAAGAGCACGCTATATAACATCCTTTCCCCTGCCCTGCTGTTTCTTTAAAGCCGGAGGGATGGTGTGCTGTCTGCGGGCATGTCCTGCGCCCCGGGAGGGCGAGGAAGCGGCAGGGCGCAGAGGAGGTCGTGAAATACGGCGGTGTGCAGGAGAGGGAAGACTCCGAGAGATGTCTGCAGAGATCAGCCTTATTTTTCATCGTTAATGATCTGAAAGAAGGTGCAAACAGCATGTTAATTAAGATTTGCAGAAGAAATATTTAAATTGAGAGGTGCAGCAAAGAGAAAGAGCAATAAGGCAAAGGAGTCCTAAGGAGAGCTGGTGTGGTGTGGAGGTTTGATCTGGAAAGGGAAGAAGCAGATGCTGTGCAATCCAACACCTCAAATGTGGTATTTTTCTTCCAAAGTTGCCCTGAGTGTAGGTCGGTTGGGGTCCAGGCGCGGGGGGTCCTGGTGCAGGGTCTGGCCTGGTGCAGGGACCTGCTGGTGGGGCTGGGAGGGAGAGGATGGGCAGAGGTGGGGCTGTCCCCCAGCCAGCCTGGGCACCGATGGGCGTCTTCTCTGAGTTTGGCTGCAGCAGAGCGTTTGGCCAAGAGGATTGATTGCCAATTAACAGACACTGTTATAATGGCAAACATGGATGATCCCAACCCTGGTCGCGGTTCACCCTGGGACGTGGCCTTGGAGGACCTGTGCCCGGGAGCAAGCCTCCACCTGGTGAAGTGGCATTTATCGGGTCTCTGTGCTGCCGTTCAGCATCGCTTTTTAGTTAAATTAATTAGAAATCTGTTAGCTCAAATTACAGCATGGCTAAAACCTAATGCAAATGTTTGCTACACCTGCTCATCGAACGCTGCTTTATTATAGCCCTCGGCAATGGCTGAGACGAGCCAGGAGAGGTTTGTGTGCTGAGGTCTGGAGGTCCAAGATTTGGTCCTTGCTGGTGGCATCTCTGCCTCTGGTCTGTGTTAGCTGTGTGTGTCTGACCTGCCCGCTTGTGTCCATGGTCCAGTGGTGCTTTCTGCATCTGGGTTGACCCAGGAGGGGATGAAAAGTTGGAGTGGGTCCAGAGAAGGCCATGAAGATGCTG
>RSEF01000017.1:4004842-4044398 GCA_003993805.1 Himantopus leucocephalus
ATGCTTATCAATACTTAAAGGGAGGGTGCCAGGGGGATGGGAGGTGTCTTTTTTCAGTGGTGCCCAGTGACAGGACAAAAGAGGTAATGAGCACAAACTTGACCATAGGAAGTTCAATCTAAACATGAGGAGGGACTTCTTTGCTGTGAGGGTGGCAGAGCAGTGGCACAGGCTGCCCAGAGAGGTGGGGGAGTCTCCCACTCTGGAGCCATTCCAAACCCGCCTGGACGCCGTCCTGTGCCACTGCTGGAGGTGACCCTGCTCTGGCAGGGGGTGGCACTGGGTGAGCTCCAGAGGGCCCTTCCAACCCGCATCATTCAGTTTCTAGATGCTGCCCCTGAAGCCTCACTTGCCTGTGGCGTGGCGTTCCCGTGCTGGTTGCATGAAGTAGCAGTTTGCTCACAGCCTTGCCCGTGCGGAGGGGCCAGTTGCAGGCCTGAGGGTCCACCCTGGGTAAGAAATGTGTTAATTGCTTCTACACTAGCCTCCTTGCTATTTTCTTCCTCGCCCTTTCGCTCTGGCTTGTGAATGAATGGTAGACACCTCCGCGATTCAGACTTTCTGGGTGAGGATGTGCAGGGAGTGGGCGGGGGAACGGGGCGGAGGAGAGCATCCTTGGGGAAGGAGGACGACGTGTGTGTGTTGAACCACATGTTCTCATTTTGATTCGCATTGAATATGAAAGGCAAGCAGAAACCCAATTAGTAACCTCTGAACTAGCCCCGTGTTATCTCTGGGAACACATGCCATCTGCCAGCTCCTCTGCCACCCGACGGCCCCCTCCCTCTTCCCAGCTAAACAAAACAGGTGGTGGAGCTGGTTTCTGGGCTGGAGACACCACACAGGGACCAATATTTAATAAAACAAAACATAACCACCTCCCAGCCCCTCAAATCAGCCCCCAGCCCACGGTTATCTGCAGCCCCCTCTCTTCCCCTCAGTCTTCAGCTCGTTCATCCTGCAGAACGGCTCAGACACTCTTTCGGCTCTGCTGCCCCTGGAAGGGATGAGAGTCACCCAGAGCACCGCTGAGGAGATCTTTTGACTGCTGAAGGCTGGGCTGGCAGGGCCCAGCTCGTGCCAGGGGCTGCTGTCAGCGCTCTGCTGGCTGCTCCGGTCAGAGAAGGCAAACCCCAGCCAGAAAGAGGAAGATTTCCAGGGGGAAAACAGCAAAAAACCTGGCATCTGAGCTTGCAGCATTGCATTGCTGTGATGAAACCCAGAGGTGAGGGACAGGCAGAGCTGGTTGCAAATATGCTGCTGACATGAACTGGCAAGAGAAGGCTTTTTCTCCGGTGCTGACCTTGCTTTCGGGGTGGATGCTGTCACTGGGACATTTGCATGGCTGGTATTTCACATAGCTGGGACCTGGGTTATAGGTGGCTGTGCCCAGGTTGTCCTCCCTGGCGTGACATGGCAGAAAAGGAAGAAAGTGGAAACATCATGACTTGGCTGCAATGACCTGGGGGCTGCAAGTGGCTGGAGCTCCCCACCAGCCTCTGGACGGAGCGGTTGGTGGCATCAACAGCTCATCCCTCACTGGGAGGAGAGGGTCACCACTGCAGATGCGGTGCTGGAAACGAAAAGGCAGGGTCCCTCCACCAAGCTGCCCCGGGGGACACCGAGAGGGCCACACATCCCAACTCGGTCCTTTCCACGAATGGCCGAGGTTTGGCTGGGCTGCTTTTCTTCCCCAGCAGCCTGGGTAATTGTGTGTTTACAGTAAAATTGACAGATGGGAGTTTCAGCGTTTCACGGAGGCAGATGGTGTCAGAGGAGGGTGGGAAAAGTCTGGCAAGGAAGTGCCAACCGGCTCTCCTTGTGCCAAAGCTGCAACATATGCCTGCCTTATGCAAAGCAGCCCCGTTTTCCTCCAGAAAAGTTCAGGGAAGTAGAGCTGTGAATCAATAACCCGGGTCTCCTGTCAAATGCTGCACGTGCCGATGGTCTCTGTCTTTCCCAGCTAGAGAGAAGCCTGAGTGTGAACGTGGGAAGGGCAAAGTCATTTGAAACCCGGACTCTGGCTCCAGCTATGCACGTGGCCCGGACGGAGTCAGAATGATGTTGACCCTTTGGTAGATTTGGGATGGTTAATGATGATCCTCAAAGTCTTTTTTCTCTCCTTCTCCCTTTTGCTCATGACTGCAGCTATGGAACGAGGATCCTGGTTACCCTGAGGTGTGGGGGTTTTCCTGTGCGTGACAAATGGTAGGGAGAAAAGAGGAAATATTGCCTCTGTACAGAGTCAGCTTCAGCACACTGGGGTGTCATTGCTTAAAGGAGCGACAAACCCAGGTTTGCTTTGGATGTGGTTTGGGGTCACATTTGCTTACCAGTATCCCGTTCCCATACCCTCACGCTCTCGCTGCAGGGGTTGGGCTGTGTCGAGGAGTCCATGAACATGTCACATTTGTAGCTACAGCCTCTGCTCAATTTGTAGACCTATAGATTTTCTCCTTTACTCTCCTAGTGGCCACTACCATCCCCTCTCTTTCCCCCTCTCCTTGCCCCTGTAAAGGGAAAATCTCCAAGTCCTCTGGGACAGGTACAGGANCCTCTGCGACAGGTGCAGGGTCAGTTTTCCTTTTTGTGTCATGCACTAGCTCATGCGAGGGATATCGGTTGAAGTACCAACATAGCCATTTCTAGGTCACAGTGGGGGCTAAGCATAGGGCAAAGGACATTTTGTGCACAGCACCCTTCAAATCCAAATTGCTGGGCCCTTCTTGCCACCGGAAAGGTAGTAAAGAAAGTTAGGAACTTTACTGGGGTACAGACATCAGCATCAGCTCCTTAAAAACTGCAAAGGGAGATTTATTAGCCATGAATGACCAGGACTGGGTTTTAAACCTCCTCTGAAAGCAGTTTTCTCCACTGTGGCTGCTGGCAGAGCGTTCAGCTTGCTGCGAGACTCCGGGTTTTCAAAACCTTTCCAGGTTTTCAATATCTTCTTCAGAGCTTCTGATATTAAGTTGTCAACAAGGAGGCTGCTAAGTGAGGAGGACTCCACATTTATGAGGAAGAATAGTAGATTTGGGAATTATCAGGCTACTCAAACAGAAGATAAATCATAGAAAGAGGCGGATATTTCTCTGTTGGGGACAGACCATGCTCCCCTGCAGTCGCAGCTGCATACAGGGGGAGTGATGGGTGTGATGCTGTGCTGGGGCTTACAGCCGGATCCTGCACCGTGCTGGGGGAGCAGGACAAGGTGCTGGGCTCTTTCAGCTCCCACCGAGTCCAAGGGAGTTATGGTGTGTCTATGCATCGCGCGGAAGTTTTTCAGGCCAGTCACAAACAATTTAAACTCACTGCTGAATCCTTCAATGGGGAGTTCACGGGAGCCTGTTGCAGAAGGAAAATTGAGGTGGATTAATTGATAGCTGCCAGGGAAGAGGAGCCAGCAGTCAGGGTAACTGAGGAGTTAAGCCTTTGCCTCCCACATGGGACCATTCCCTATAAGTGCTTTGCTGCGCCTAAAGCCTGGGGTTTATTACCCAGCTTGCAGGATGCAGCCCAGCTTCTGCATCCCGCCTAGGTGGCAGGCGTTTGAAACAGAGAGAAAAACGGCCAACCTGAGCATGCCCCTTTCTCTCACAAAGTATAATTAATGGCACTTAAATGAGTCGCCTGTGCTGATGCGTCACATGCAGCGAGGAGGCTGAGAGCCCATTTGTTACAGATCTGGGCCACCTCTCATGCAAGGTGCGCAGAGGTCCCGATGCGCTCCGCGGCGCTGGCAGCTCAGGGAAGCTTTGGAGGTGGGAGGCGAGGAGAGAGAGGATGATGGTGCAGGTTTGCTCTTCCTTTCTTTCCCACTCACCCATTTTCACTCGGAGGAGTTCAGGCGGGGGCCCCGGCCCTGGGGCTGGCGGGCGGCTGGGATGCAGCGTGCTTGGACACTACAAACAGTGCGGTGCTCCCTGGGGAGCCGCCGAGTGTCCTTGTCATTCTCCACCTGGGGAGGCAGGTCTTGCAAAGCAATGACAGGCTGACATCTCTTCCAAGCCTCTAGGCGTAGTTATGGGGTTTTAACAAAGTAAGAGCATCAAGATTCCTTCTGCAGAGGAAAACAAAGTTCAGCCCGTTTCTGCAGAGACTCCCCTGGTGTAGGGTGGGATGGAGGGGGTGATACATCACCACAGACAGCCTGCGGAACAGCGGGTCATGTATCAAAAATGCTGTTATGGCTTTATGCAGAGCATCTCAAGCAAAGGGATGCAGGCCTGTCTGAGGGACAGCGATCCTGCAGCGTTACCCGCTCGCTGCCCCTGTTCCTACCCAACAGCAGATCCCCTCAGGCATCTCAGCTGCCCTTAGGCGCTGATCGCAGCTTCTGAGCCTCAAAGATGTTTTACCGTGCGGTGCCTAGCAGTGCACACGAGCAGCGTTTATTCTGCGCGGATTAAGCTGGGGCTGTGAAGAGCATGGGAACAGGCGGGAGCAGGAGGGGAGTTGGAGGAGAGCAGGAAACTCTTCAGGCCATGCTTGACTTATAAGGCCAGAGTCATCCTTGATGAAACTCTGCTGTAGTCAGTGCAGAATAACACCCTTGACTGATGGCTGTTTCTCAGTGGTGAGGAGATAGATATCTCCCAGACAAAAAACCACAGCCCCGGCACTTCTGTCTCCCTGGCTGCTTTCAGCATCCACTGCTTACAGCAGTTCCAGTGTGACCATCGTGCTGGGCCATCTGGGAAGAGTGACCACCCAGAAACAGTGATGCTTGTTCATATTACTTATCAGGACAGCAGCAGTCCTGAATTTGCTGGGGATGCCGTGTGCATCCCGTGCTGGAGCAGCAGCGGTGGGAGGCAGAGAGCCCCAAGCCCCCAGTGCCAGCGGCTGTGGAGGCCAGGGCACGTCCCCGCAGGGTAGCAAGTGCCTCTGCTCAGCTCCTGGCTCCGCAGCCCTGGTTCCCCACAGCCCAGTGATGGATCCGTCAGTCTGATCTGCTGCATCCTTTCTGTTTCTGTCCTTTCACCTCTTTTTTACCTCTGCCTTTTTTCCCCCCCTCCCTTTATTCTCCTCTTATTGTCCTTATCTAGGAAGGCCCTATTACCTGCTTTTATCTGAAAAAGTGTCTAATCTCTGGCAGCACCTGGTGTTTGGCCGGACGTGGACAGAACACAGCACCTCTATTTTTTGTATTTTTTATTCTTCATGTGAGATTTTAAACTGCCTTTTGGCTGTTGGGATCCCTCTCGCTCCTTTTTTACCTTTGCAGCGATGCTTTTGCAGCTCCTTCCTTGCAGGAAGAGGGCCGTGCACGGAGGGTGAAGGACCCGGTGCCATATGCACTGGTCACAGTCCCTGTCTGTTTGTCTGAGTGAGTGTCAGCGCTGTGAGTCCGGATGAGCTGACCAAGGGGCTCAGGAGGCCGGCTAAGCACATTACATCTGAAGGGAGGAGGAGGAGGAGGAGGAGGAGAGGGACAGTGGGTGAATCCTTTCCCTGCACTCTCGGAAACCAGCACGCCAGTCCCTGCTCGTCGGTGACCTTGGAGAAGGTGCTTGCATTTCTCCTTCAGGCTGTCAGTGCTTTGGGAACAAGAACAGTCTCTCATTACATACGTACATATAAATACATCATTTAGCACAGTGGTGGGCGTCTTTACTGCTATTATAGTAACAACCTGTCTCCCCCCTCCTATCTCCATCTGAGAAGAAAGAAGTGCTTCTCTGTCTCTGGGTATGAATAGAAGGATGGCCTTTGCTGTTGGATTTCGATTTGAGAAAGGACTCAGTTTTTTCTTTTTTTCTTTAAAAATGGGTTTGGTACCGGTTGCCAATGGCAGGCTAAACCCTGGTGAGCGGTGGTTGCCCTCTGTTCATATGGGAGGTACCTGTCAAGCATGAGCAGCCCAGACCATCCTCATGAAAAGCCTGCTCATGGTGTCTCAGCCTTTCTACCCCTTTCCCAAAGACATCTCTAATGTATGAGCCAGGGGGAAGGGACCTCCTGCTCATTTCTTGTGCCAATATATCTGGGTCCTTCCACCAAGCAGTTCCTCAGTTTCCCTGTCTATAAAATGATAATATTGGTCTATTATCAAGGTTGCTCAGGAGTGAACTTGCTGTTCTTAGATTGACCTTGGGTCTTCAGAGCCGCACCGTAGGACCTGAACAACTTCCGTCTTTATTTCTGATCCCACTGGGAAAGCAGCACAGTGGGAGCGGGACCGAAAGACGCCGGAGCCCCCATTCAGGGCTGCAGCTGCAGCAGCTGCCAGGAAACCAGGCAGAAGTAAATCTGCCACTGGCGGAGGTGAAGGGTGCACGAGAGAAGGGCACTATTGTTTCTGCCCCAGAAGGGGAGAAGAAAGGGAAGAGATGGAAAATTCATTTAGTGACTCCCAACCGCTGGAAGCAGGGTTCCATACAGCGTATAACACGGGACCGGTAAAAGAGAGTGGAGCGAGGAGGAGAAGGAAAGGATGTGAAATCTGTGGGGTTGACTGAGTCTGTGAATTGACTGACCAGGAATCCTTTTGCTGGACTGAATGGACCCGCTCTGGCAAGGCAGAAATTCTGCCCTGATGGACGCAGGACTGAGAGATCGAGGTGTGAGGAGTGCTGCAAACACCAAAATGCAGGAAGGGTAAGCAAAGAGGGAGGGAAAGAGAAATACGTGAGCTAAGGAGGTGGGCAGGCAGGCCCTGCTGTGGAAGAAGGTTAAAGTCATATTGATCTGTACAAGGAAAACATATTCTTGCTGCTTCTCATCCTCCTTTCAGATGATCCTGCATCAAATAAAAAGAAGGGCTGTTTTCCAAGCCTGGTTTTAGAGATCTTTCCAATGATATAGCAGATAAACAGCCGCTTGCTGACAGTGAAGGTGCCAAAGTGATTTTTTGATGATATAAGCCGGGCTGAAGGGGAGGAGGGAGAGGGGAGGTTGCTGAACATGATAAAATGCAGGGGAAGGTGACGGGCAGGGCTGGAGCCAAGGACACCAGGCTGATGGGAGACACGGCAGCTCAGTGCAAAGCGAGTGCTGGGGGAGATGTGTGGCTGGGAAGGGAATGGTCAGTGCCAGGAACTGGACCTGGATAGGCAGATCCCCCCCTTAAATAAGGGATTGCCATCCGGGCTGCTGTGCCTCTGAAAGGTTAGTTATTTAGGAGCTTGCTGAGTAGACATCAGGCACCCTTAAAAATAACCAGGACCCCAGTGCATTGCTGTTGGCTTGCTTCCCATCACATATTGGAAGAAGAATGGTTATTTGGCTGGAAGTTCACCCCTGAGGAGGCAAATGCTCCTTGTTATTCATGGCCCTCCTGTTTTTCAGGCACTTGTCGTCCAACCAGAGGGGGAACCAAAGCACGAGGCGTGTGGGCAATTGCTCACAGCAATGGTGGAGGGTACCAATAGTGCCTATACCCCATGGGGACTGATGTAGGTGCTCCTTTGAAGACAAGGAACAGCTCTAACATCACTCCAACACCAGACTTTGGGAATAGAAGGTGCTTGTGATGGGGCCTGAATGTGTGTGGCAGCATCTGTGCCTATGGCCGTAGCAGGCTGAGTGGTGGAAGACGGCAGCATTAAGCATTGTGGCTCAACACCAAATCCAGCAGTCCATCAGAAATCCAGCTGCACGATGTCCCCCAGAAGATGGCTGTCTTTCATGTAGCTGTTTTCGAATTGTAGCTCCATCTCAAACAAACAAGGAAAAGCACCAGAGGAAGGAAAAACCTTCCAGCAGGGAGGTGGAAGAAGGCGGAATGATTCTCAAGTGAAGTGCAAGAGCTCAGGCAGGAACAAATAAAGAACATTTGTGGTCCAAGATTTAGGGTCATTGCTGAAGAATTAAATGTATGCAAGAAAGTGCCTCTGAAGATGCGAAGGAACCTCGCTGCTATGCACTTCTGGCTACTTCTCCCAGGAAATCCCATTCCTGTAGAGACCCCAGCAGCATACAGAGCTCTGTCCCACATAGAAAACAGGGTCTCTACTCCAGGCCAAGATCCTCAGCTGAGCACAGACATCTTCATTTCAGGAACAGACAGAAGGCATGTTAGAAACCTTTTACCACTTGCTGTTTTGGAGTGTTTTATTCCTTGCGTAACATGCATGTGTTGGGTGTAGGGTAAATAGGATAGACACAGAACTGAGTCCCCATCCCATGACCAGAGGACAAAACTATATCTCCTCTCCGCAGTGTGGCTGGTCCCCAGGACTGGTATGGTGGGCAATGAACTTGTGAGAAGCACATTAGGAGCAAAGAAAGGGGGTTCTGTGGGGTCCTGGACTCCATCACAAGCCCTGCATTTTCCTAATTTGTTTGGGCAAGTCTTTTCCACATCCCTTGCCTCAGCACTCCCAGCTGTTTGATGGAGCTGAGTGCTTCTCGCCATACAGCACTCTGAGATATTCCCATGAAAGGCTGTGTATAACTGTGAAGTATTATTATTGCACACCTTTTGGAAAGTGCCTTGAGACGTCTTGGAATGATAAGGTGCTATAAGGCGGAGAAGTTGTGCAGAGATAAATTCACTGTGAAATGTGTTTTGCTAGAGACATTTATGTAGCATATCATCTTATCAAGGAACTTTGCCCAAGAAACAAATTCTCATGCCTGTATAAAGAGACTATAATTGAACTGTTGACTCACAGTTTTGGGAAAAGACAGAGAGGGGGAAAATTTCCAGGGCCTCTAGGACCCCAAGGAGGAATATAATTAAGAAAGACATAATTGGAAACCTAAAGCAACCCCATCCACTCAGAGTGAGTGCTGAAACAGCAAGCCAGAGTAGCTGGGCTGAGGCTGAATTGCAAAGCAGATGGCTGAGGATTTGTAGGTCAGTAGCTCTTGGATCTGCTGGGCCAAGATGGGGTCAGGGTACCATATGGATGAAGGTCAAAAAAGACAGCGTATCTGAGCAAGCCATGCACTCTGCTTACCCAGAAAGGCTCTGATCACTCAGAAACAGGACAAACTATCATGCAATTTTTCACATATTCTCAACAAGACAGTGAGTCCCAGGCTTCTTCAGTGGCACTGGGGCCAGTATGAGCTTCGGTTATTTGAGATCCCACAGCCAAGAAGGAAACAGAGTCCATGAGCAATACTTAAGGGACATTAACTCTGCCCCTGCCCCTGTTTTGGGTTAACCCATGCTTGGTGCTGCCACGTTTTGTAATAGATCTCATTTGTAAACTCATTTTCCTCCTTGATGAGGATCTTTATGAGCTTCATTTCCCCCCCCCCCCCCCGCCCCCCCCATCTGTCATGGGGGTGAACAAATGTTGAAAGAAATGATCAGGAAGCAGGAGGGAAAACCTTCTCTTTAACACCCAATTTATGGCTCACTGGTTAAGGGACAGCCTTAGGATGGGGGAAGTGCCATGTTGAGGACCCTGCTGTGGATTACTTAGAGTGGGTTTCTCGTTGTTGGTACCCAGGCTCATCGGATTAGCCAAGAGCATCAGCAAACCCCTGTGATCAGCTGTAGCTCTCTACCCTAAGCCAGAAGAGGCGGCAGAGCAGATGTAAGTCTCCTGCTCTGAAGCTGAGCCCACGATCCCATGTTGCTGCAGCTGATCTCTATTTTCCTTAAACTCTACAGACAGCGTCTTCAGAACTTAATTTGATTTTGATTGATTTTTTGAAACTTGAAACACTTCTAAACTAATTTTCAGTATATTACTCTTGTCAACTCTTAAAGATTTTGTCAGTAAGAATTTGCTGAACAGACACAGTAATTTTGTTTCTCATTTTGGCAGATCACCCCTAAAGAGGAAAGTGGGGAGGAGGGGGTGTTGTTATAGCTGCAGTTATTAGAATATACGTTGCAATTACTCTGCTCCTATTTATGCGACATTTCAGAGCAGTTTCTGAGAGCAGCCATGAGGAGCTCAACGTGTACCTATGTGTGGAAAGCTAACTATAAAAAGCCTCACAGTTTGCTTGTTACCCCGCTCCCAGAGTGATTTTTAGCTTTGAGGGGAGTCCACATCAGAGGTTGGGCTCTGAGATCCTTCAGACCTGAGACCCACCGCATACTGGCTGCACCACCGCTCTCGAGGACTAAGCCCTGCGCAAGGGCTAGGGAAAAGAGGTTGTAGCAATGTCTGCAACAGCACTATCTGGGGACTGCTGCGAATGCCATTCTCACTGCTGCTAACCAATTGTGAAATGCCACCAAGTGACTCAGTTGTTTTCCCCAGCGTGGATGGCAGCACAAAGCAGTAGTCAAGGTGAAATGGGACACACATTCTATAGGGAGCAAGAGAAGTGAGGAGGAGGAAAGGAACAAACATTTTTAACTACAGAAACAGGAGGAAGAAACATTTTTAACCATAAAAATCGTGGGTGATCTCATATTAAATGAGGTAAACTAACACATTTTTGAGGGGCTGGATTAGTCTTCTGCTGGGCTAGAGAGCTGAGCTGGCTCATTGAACAGTCCAGTGAGCTCCAGAGCTAAGCAAAGGGATGTGCACAGCCAGGACAGAGGCAGGAGGTCCTGGACAGCGTGCCAAGAGGTTTATAACCATCCCTTTTTAGATCAGTGAGTTGTTAGTGCAGCTCAACTTTCTCCATGAAGCCTTCCCCAAAGAGGAGAAGCAGAGACATCACCTCATTGAAAGGCAGCCACTTCTGCGCTACAACCTGACAGCTCTCTACCCATGGACCATTTGTACAACCAGGAGATGTAAAGCATCTCACTGCTGTCCCTGACAAGATAATTAGGTTTTCTTTGATTTCTTTTTTCCCCTCCTTCACCTTTTTTATATATGGATGTTCTCCCTTGTTTATGAGCTTAATTGCACAGCAGAGGCAGGCATGAGAAACCTGATACATCCAGTGACCTCCACGACATGGTGTGCATTAGTATGCGTATGTTTTGCTCTGTTGTGGTTGCTGGTAGCTCACAACTCAGTCCTGTGCCTGATGCACTGTGGGAGCTGTATCTCTTAGGCTCTCTTAGGATGGTGATATTAAAAGTCCATCACTGAGCAGCTAGAGAGGAACAGCGTTAGGGATATAAAACGACACATCCATTGCTGGCTGGGGTATTACAAGTGAGTGAGGAGAGTAACTCAGTGCTGGAAGTCTGGATGGGCACAAGCACTGACTGTGCTGCAGCAATCCCCGTTTGATGAAGCACTTAATGAAGGCAGCTTTTCAGGGATGTTTATTCCTCCTGGATGTCTCAGCTGCAACCTTTACTTCCTTTAGCCTGTTGCTTTTTGAGCTGGGAAGTTTAACTCTTAACCTTTTGTCTCTTGTGCTTTCCAGATTACCCTCACCAGTAGGATGTCTAGGGAAGAGATTTATGTTTTAAAAATGGGCAAAATCCCTCCAAGCATTAAGCTCAGCCGCTTGGGTTTTTTATCTTCAATGGCATGTTCAGTCCCCCTTGTTCCCTCCTGCCCTTCATTGTTCTGCTGATTGATTTGGGCCATTCATGCAAACTGGAATCTTGAAAATTACACTGTCCTTTTCCTAAAGAGAAAAAAAAAGAAAAAGAAAAGAGAAGTTTTTTCTTTTTTCCCTTTTGAAATACCAAATGGAATGGGGAAGAGGCACAGCGAGGGGCTTCCTACCATCTGGGCTGGAAGTTCTGCTCAGTGCTGCTCTCTTCACTCTTCCATCACTTGCATCTCTCATCAATTATCATCATGGAGCTGGTCGATATTGAAATGAAACTGACGGGGATCGATAGTAGAATCGCTGAAGAGCGTTCTGTATGAATGACATTTTTCTCATTTTGCAGGCAGGGAGAACGGGTCGGGGCGGGGGGAGGCAGAGGGGGATGGAAGCTGGGAAGAGGCACATGCTAAGACATTTGCCGTCTCAGAGAACTTAACAAAACATCCAAACTTAACAAGCTACCCCGTGCATCACTAATGTGCTGGTGGGGGACATTTTTTGCTGCTAATGGAGTATTTCTCTGAGCAGTTTGCAAGCCCTCTAGTGGGGTTTGCTGTTTTCTCTGTTTTTTGAAAGCTGCCACAGCCAGCCAGAGCAGATAAATGTATGTAGGTAGGTTGGGCGTGTTTGGGTTGAGTTAGTAAACACGGGTATTTAAGCTGCCTCTGGGCTTATGTAGGTACATTGTGGTTTTATTGTGTAAAGGATGAGGACACCATGCCTGTCTGCACCAATGGCTTTCACATCTTGTAGTTTGTTGACTCCCTAAATTTTTCCCCCGGGGAGGCGTAGACCCTTGGTAGCAGATGTGAGCTCCGTCACAACAAACTTGATCTCTGTAGTTACCACTCAAGGATCCATTAGCAAAATAATGGACAGCCTCCAAGGATTCACAAACTCCAGACTGAAAACCATCGGACTACAGATTTATAGGCGCAGCGCTTTCCTCTGGCGGTCTCTTCCCAGAGAGGTGAAAGGGGGAATTTCTTAGGCTGAGGGCAGCTCCTAAGCAGCAAAGTCCTGCCTCGCACAGGCATGTCCAGATGGGCTTTACAGTGATGGTCCCACAGCTTAGCGTAATTTGGATCGTAAAGCTACAGAACATATAGTTGCTTCCTATATACTGCCTCCCGCCACCAAAGGAACCTGGAATGTAAGTAGAACATTTTCGGGACAGAAGCTGGAATTTCCTTTTCTCTAAACACATACTTATGTTTACAGAACAAGACCAAGATGTCCCCATTAAAAAGCCCAAACATTGAGAATATTTTTTAAATTAAAAATTTAAATATAAAATGTACAGGCCTGTCAGAAACAAAGGCACAAAAGCATTTGTCAGGCTTTTCCGAGCAGCAACGCAAAGCCGACCACAACCAGAACATTGGCCTCATTCAGCCTTGCTTTCCAAACTGGGTGCGCTGCCAGCACAGCCCAAGCAATTCATAGTTTCTGACTCAAATAACAGTTTTAAACTCTTTTACAAGGCATTGGCTCCTAACTTTTCATCTGTTTAGTTGGGAAATTACAACTTAAACACAGCGCTGTTGATCCCCAGAAACCCAGCAGCAGAGCTGCCTGTGCTCAGTGCTGCGTGAACTGAGACCAGACCCCTGATCTCAGTTAAACAATTAAATGCCATTTCTCGACTCCCCAGGTGTCTTTGCAGAGCTGAGCCACCTCTCTGCTCTTAGCGGGGGCACCGAGTGACGTACACCTCTCTCGCCTATACTAAATGACAGCCCGTGACCCAAATATCTGTTATAATATTAGTCCCTTGCCTGCTGCTTATTACCAGGTGCTATTGGCAATGGAAGGAAGGGATTTTGTTTTAAGCACAAGGATATTTTCATCCCTGGCATCATTATGCTGACCTCACCGGAGCTGGAGCTGCTCTGAACTTGGCCTGGCGTGTGCGGCTTTGAAGCTGACGGTTTGCCTGGCCTCCCCCCTGCCTGCTTATCCTGTGTCCCCAGCGAGGGCTCCTCCAGCATATGCTACTTCCCAGCGTGAGGCTTGCACAACGTAATTATTTGAAGCTGTGTCCTCCAGTGCTTAGTTTTCCATTGTTCTGCCCTTATTTTGCTTCCAAGGGCCCACTTCCTCCTGTTTTTGTTTTGTTTTGTTTTCTCTTCTCAAGAAATCGGGTGTATATGATGATTCGATCTCGTCCCTAGGCTGCATTTGAAGGATATTGTCTATTTTCAGAATCCTCAGCTGTGTTTATGCTCCAGGCTCCAAACCTCTCTCTCCCTTTGAAAAGAGGGAGCAAATCCTCCCTTCGGTTCCTGCCCCGCAGAGCCACTGGCTCAGGGATGCGTTGTTCTAAATAACCATTAACCTCCCCAAAATGTGGGTCACTTTCTATTGCAATGACAGATTTTTCTCTCCATCTTTACTGCACCCTTTTCGATGTTCGTGCTTGTTTCAAACGTGCCTGTGCACAAGTCCTCGTGAGCGTGCATTGATGTTGGGCAAACAAGTTCACCACGAGAGGGGAGGCGCTGATTGTGGCCACCAGAAAATCTCCAGCTTGCTCCCAGTCAAAGTCCTGGTCAGCCACATTGGAAGGAGAGAGGATGGAGGTCTCTAACCTCTCCTGGCAGACTACACGTAGGCAAAAAGCTGTAGGTTGGCCCTCTGTGATTCAAAGGGTGAGAGAAACCTGTTTAAGGCGACCTGATACTGTTTTTTTCAGAGATGAGGATCTATGGAAAAGGCCCTGCTATCGGATAGTCAGCAGCTCCTGCACATGAAGCCAATTTCTGTTACCCAGATGTGGTAGTTTAGTTGGTGTTCTCCTTCCCTAGAGAAACGTGCTCTGTCCCTGTCCGTACAGAGGGTCAGTGATTAGGGGGCCCAGTGGGTTCAGCAGCTCTATTTGTCCAAGGACATTTAAAGGTGGGTTCCAGTGGATCTGAGGGTGCCTTGTCCCCTGGCTTACCGGTTGGTTGGAGATCTGGGGCATTGCTATGGTTTTCCATGAGACTCCCGTTTGCATCAGTCCACAGTGAAGAGCGTGAATCACACCGGAGCAAGAAGACCCTGTGCCAACCGGTGGTTTATTTGAGGTTAAACCAACCCTCAGTCATCCTCACCAGTGGATTTGGGATCAGATGGTTAACCAATAGCTCTGGAGGTCATCAGGAGGTGAGTACCTTTCTCTCTGCTCCCTGGGATACCTGGCAAGCTCTGGAGCAAACCCATCCCCTGTGTTCATTCGCGCTCCGGGTCCACCTCCTCCCCGAGGATGACAGGCAGCCATCGCAGCACTCAGAGCAAGTCCCAGCCCCTCGCATTAATTCTCTCTCACATCTTGAGAGGAGTATGACAGCAGCAAACCCTTCGAGTGAATCCTAGCCCTATATTAATTCGCTCCCAGGTCCAGCTCTCTGATCTGCTGTCATCTGAAAGTGATACTAATGCCAGGTTTCCATATCCAGCATCCCGCTGTGCCTCCCGCTGCAGTCAGAGTCATGCTGGGAGAGATCAGCTCCGCTTGAGAAGGGTAAACCAAGTGCTTGATTTCAAACAGCATCAAATAAGTCAAGAGAGAATATGTGGTGGGGGAAGAGGGAGGGAGCGAAGGAATGAATGGTTGGGAACACATTCCCTTGAAAGGGGTGAGTGGAGAAGAGCATAGACAGGCTGATTTCTATCTACAATATCTGTCCATCTTTGCTACCCACACCCCCAGCTTTATTCCTCCAGTTGTCCCAGTTCTCTCTTGCAAGACCAATTGCCTTGCCCCACTTGAACCTAACCAGGCTCTTTGCACTGCAAACACAGTCTAATAACCCCAATGCATACGAGCGCTCCGGTTCTGAGGAATAAGGATGAGGCTGCTTGCCACAAAGCCTGGTGTGCTATCAGCTGCTGAGCTAGTTTTGTGCTCAACTGCCCACAGCGCTGCAAGGCACCGGACTTGCCAGGGAGATGTAAGGTCCAGTTCACCATCAAAGTAATGGGCAGTGGACAGGATGGGGTGGACTGTCCCGCTCTCTTGCCAGCTGACAGCTTCTGACACCCTCTTCCTCTTCATCGTGTACTGCCCACCCAGGCAAGGGGGAGGAAGGTGAATGCTGATTTAATTTGGCACTCTGAGAAAAGAGTAGAGACACCTCAATACAGACATCATCTTTCCTTCAGAAAGTTCCCTGAATATTTTACTGGCCAGCAATGCTGTAATATTTTTGTGAAGGTCAGTAAAAATTACTGAAGAAAGCCAAGGAAAAACATTCATAACAAGCAACAGTCACTTCGAAAAAGAGCAGGAAGGAGCTTTCAGCAGATCTGAAGTGATTTGTAGTAATGCCTTCTCTAGGCTGTATTTTTTCCCCTTGTGTTTTATTTATTCTGTATCTGGATACCTTCAGAAACATGATTTCCAGAGATTTTTTTTTTCCAGCACTTTTGGAGAATCAAGCCTTGAAGGGGTGTCAGATTGGGAAATCTTAGAATAATAGCCTCCAAACCCTCTTGTCATTTCTGACAGTGCTGCTGCAGATGTCCAACACACCCCACTGCAAAGGTGAAGCAGAGTCAGGAGTAGGACTTGTGGTCCCAAAGGGTCTATCAAAAAAAGACTGAAGATCTCTGCCGGCCGTACCTGGAGTGCCTCCCTCCCCTTGCTATGTCTTGGCAATTACCACCGCGACTGAGTGGGAAACGTGCTTGTGTGTGAGCACTCCTCATCTGCTGCAGTGGGAGGTCCGTCGGCTCCGTGTAAGCCGTTGGAGGAAGGATAGGTGCGTGGGCTCCGGGCAGGGAGANAGCCGTTGGAGGAAGGATAGGTGCGTGGGGTCCGGGCAGGGAGGGGGACTGAGGTTAAGTCTCCAGTTCCTCATGGAAGTGGTCATGGCATGTACATTCTTTACATTCATCCATCTTTCTGGGGAAAACGGGAACCTGCAGGACAGGGGCAATAAAAAACCAGTAGGGAGATAATATCTTACATCTCCAGAGAGGCTTCTGGTGTCTACCTCGCCTGAGACCTCAATTTCTGACGCGCTCGGGGCTGAGTCTGCCAGAGTCCACACTAAACAGTCCCTCACTCCTGGAGAAAACCCTCTGCGATCCTCCATGAAGGTAGTCTGTGGCGGGTCTGTTCCCGCTCCGTTCGATGTTTATGGCAGCGTGGCTCTCTCCGCTGGCTGCTACCTTATGCTGTGCCACTTCATTTGCCCTGATGTTCCTTTTTCTAAATGGTAGGAAATCAGTACTTACCGAGTGCTGGCCCAGAATTTATTTGACTTTAATTTTCCTTTATGACCCCGTTTGCTAATCTCTATTGCACAGATAAAGAGAGGTAACCCAGGCACCATTACCCGTGATGTGGAGAATTTTCTGCAGTTCAATTATAATCTCTTTTTTTCCCCTTGAGCAATAAAATCTCTCTGTCTCCCTCTCTTTCTCTTCCTTTAAACTTGTTCTCATAATTCTCCCTCTCTCACTCTCAAGATGAGGTTAGGTACTTTTGTGATGTCTTCTTGGCCGGCGTGTTTGTGGAAGTCAAAGCAGTTAGCGTCGGAGCAGAAGGTTCAGCCACGTGCACGTGTTGTTTAATGCATTGCTGGGAAATGACCAAAGATGCGGTGCAGGTGAGACACAAGAAGAGAATGGAATAGGTTAGCGCATGGAAAGCATTCTGAGTTCTGCACAGACATCTCTTTCTGGATTGTTTTCAACCTTTCTTTCTCTAGAAATGCCAGTGTGATGAGTAGCAAAGACGCTGCTGAACTGATGGTTTAATTTGACTTCTTTTTCCTGTTGCCTTTAGAGGCATTTTAGGGAAGGCAGCTGGTTGTAATCATGCCGTCCCTTCCAAAGGCCGCACTCATTTGTCTGCAACTTCTTTGAAAGGTGAGTAATTCTCAATGCATTTTTCTTGGGCACCACTTACCCCAGCAGAGAGATCTTTCACAGATGCTTGTGACCTTTAGGACAGCAGGGCCCTCGATGTATCTTCAGTGCACGCGTTGTCTTTGTCATGTGGTGATTATTTGCAAGGGTGAAACAGCTTTGATTTCAAAGCTTGGGCCCCCCCAAAAAAGAATTTCTCTATTTGTTCTCTGTTCTTTTTTTCTTTTAAATCTTTAATTAGGAAATTTCTATTTTTTTTTAATGTTGTAGTTTAATTTGCCTTAAATTTAAACCAAAAAGGATAGAAGATGAGAAAAAAAAGGAAGGTAGATGTCTGAGTAATGGTGAAGCTGGCCTTAAAAAAGACATCAACATGACATAGTCCTGACTTGTAGACTTTATTAATAACAATAGTCACTGTTAAACTAGATCATTGGAGATACTAACTAGACCTCCTTAGAGTCCAGTTGTCCCAGGTTTGTATTTAGAATGAAAAGATGCCCATCCCATTAGCAAAGATTGGTTGCACCTGAACTCAATTAGGCAATTAATAGCTGACTGGAGGTGGGGCTAAACCCATATCCCCAGATTCAAGCTAAGTCTGTCAGAAGTCAATCTGAATGGTGGCTGCACGTCTCAGTGGCATGTTACAGGTCTGATTCAAAAGTCAGTACCTACACGACTCCAGACTCATGGAAATATGGTGTGAATCCAAAAGGTCCTACTGCATATGTAGGAAGAGAGATGGTGGTTGAGCTTGCCTTCTTCTGGTAAGATGAAATGGTTTATCCCTAAGCTATCTTTAGTGAAATAACATCCGAGGGCAGTCTGAACCGCAGGCACCCTGTGAGCAACCAGTTATAGAGACCAGGCTTTTTTTTTATTTTCCCATGGGTATGGCTAGAAATAAAATGCATGTGTATTTCTGCAATTGTCCTACAAGCCTGCTCTATAAACAGCACTTTTTAGCACAGACAGCACAAGACACCCACATACTGATCCCTATCCTCAGGCATTTCATCCAATTTCATTGTAGGATTAACTTCTTTGCCATAAGATTGGCCTATAGCATTTATTTCTTCCGTGCTACTGTGAGATTTTTCTCAGCAAAAGCGGCAAAACAATGACTTGCTGTGTATTCTCAGGGTATTTTAATGATCCTATCTCCATATCTGTTAAAATTTACAATACAGCAGAGCTCTGACTGGCATATGGTTGTCAGCCGAGAGAATACCGTGCAACTAGGAAGCAGATCAATGTTGACATTGTGGAGGCACCTCTGGAAAGAATTAATCGAGTCTGATCTTTGCATACCCTCTCAGTATGGATTTTCATTAGCCGTGGTGCTGTTTCCACACAGAGAGAGTCCAAGGTGCTCTCCTCAAGGTCAGCCCACTGAAGTTGATGAAGGCTACATAGACAGCGGCTTCTTTGGGCAGAGACCTTGGTTGTCTCAGAGCTGCGGTAGCGTGCTCTAGTGGGGCTGTGGCATCTGGGCAGGGCACTGGAGTACCTAACCGAGGTGTGAAAGTTTAAAAGAGGCTTTGAATGCGTGGGAAATGGCTGTGTGGAGGGAGAAGGACTGGGATTTGAGCTTGTGACTGAATTCCTAGGAAAAATAAATTCCTCTTTTAATCAGGCGGTAAAGGGAACCGTTGGGCCCCTGGTTCAACCTTAATTCAGGTCCATTAGGTAGACTTGACCTCCAGTAGATCACCTGAGGTTGCCTTCATCTCATCAGTTGGCTAACTCAGGCTGCCCACACTGTATCATGACTTGTCACCGTTTATTTTGGCTGGTAGCGCGGATATATGTAAAGTCACAGTGCGTCTGCAGCTCCATTGCTCCTAAAGGTACAATCAAGCCCTTCATTAGTGTTTGTTATTAGTAGCTGTTAGCTGTAATTGGGCTTAATGATATGTCCACAGTGAAGCACAGAACAGTCATACTCCTTAGACAGAACTTAAAACACCCTAATAGGAGAATGCATGACATATCATATTTCACGTATGTTTTATTTCAAGACAATGCCAGAATAGGCAACACGAGTTTGGGATCTAAGAGGTAATCTTATTAATTAACAAAACTAATGCTATCTAGTAAACAGATTCTGAATTTGTAATAAATAATTAGTCATCACAACAATTTCTTAATGGGCTATTAAGTGACTTAGGGTGGAATTCTCAGCAGTTGACATGTAAGTATCTAAAACAAAAAAACTCTCTTTTCCAAATAAATAATGGTCTAATTAATATTGAAAAGAACAGACTGCTTTCACAATTTCTTGTGTCTTTAAGAACAGAACGGGCTTATAAAATAGAAATCTATCCAGCATATGCTGACTGCTGCCAGAAAGCAATTTTTCAAGAATTGTCATTGAGAGTCATTAATTATCTGCAGGTCCCATTCGCTCTGAATCAGTGACAAACTTTGTGAGATTTTGGATGGTTTTAATTAATGCATGAATATGAGATGTAATATGTTTCTTGTTTGAACAATTATCATCCCTGAATTAAAGGATTCTGGGGAAAAAACCCAAAAGTAAATGGCATGCTACAGACCTCTGAGCAGAACCTACCTGGGGAGGAACGCATGGGTCGGTGCAGGCTCCCACGGCTCTGCCCTGAGCTCTCAGCCTGAGCCTCGTGCCTGGGAAAGCTGCTCTGACTGCACACCCTTCTGTGCAACGCAAAGGTCTGCTGAGGAAACGTTGCAGTTGTACAGGGGCAACAGATCATTTCTCTGTTAGACGAGTTGATACTAAGATGCAAAGCACATTTTTTGAAACTAATGGGACAAGCAGCTTATGCTTCCATTTCAAATCTAATCAAGATGCTTGGAGGGTTTTTTTCCCCCCTTTTTAATTCAACACAAGCTTCTTCTTTTCTTTTCTTTTCTTTTNTTTTTTTTTTTTTTTTATCCTGTCCACTTCTTATCCTTCACTGACATAATTAAAACCCAAATGCATTGGACTAGTGAGCAGGACAACCAGAAAATCTAAGTATCATTGACCAGGCTAGTTTCACTGTACAGGCTGAATAAACTGTCCAAGGCCATGTGCCTGTGAACAGATCCCTCAGTGGTGATTTTATGTTTCTAGCTCTATCCTAATGTGGCTACCTGGCCTCCGGATGGGGGATATCTAATTTCTGGTCAGCTCAAGCAGATATAAAGGAATTTGGGCCTTCCATGTCACCAGTTTTAACGGGTGGGGTTTCTTACCTCTCTCAAATAAGGCCTATACTGCCATTCCAGGCAGATTTTTTTCCATATTTAATAGGCACAAGCTTCACAGTAGAACAGACAGCAAACACCGAGCAGTGCTTAGCCTTTAGAGAGACAGATCAGTAAGGTGTTGAGTCTGCCAGATTTGTGTCTTTACACTGGCACAGCTATGTTGGTCAGGGAAGCAGTTGCTTTTTAATTCACATAGTTCCCTTGCCTTCACGGTGATGTAAAAAAATGTGTTTGGATGTTTGCCTTTGATTTCACAAGGACCACACTTCCACTCATAATTTCACTCAAAAGAGTAACATTATTCTGCTCCAGTAGGATGCTGGATCCTATTTAACTTTCAGACCTTGTCTTAAGCTGCCACATTTTCATGAATATACTGGTGCCATCTGAATGCTCACGAGTAAGGGATAACATGACTATGCATAGCAGACGACTCAAAAACCTGGAGCTTTTGCTTATGATAATTCTTTTTTTGTTATTATTTTTGCACCCTGCCAGCTGTTGATCTTGCTAATGTGCTGCTTAGTAGCCAAGCTTTGTTCCTTCTTGTTTGATGAACTGTACAAGAAATCACGGGCCAGTGACTGGTTTTAAAGCTAATAGTGATGGTCCATAAAGAATAAATGCCCTAGACCACTGGATCTGGAGACATAGCAGTGCTGTTGTCAAAGATGATCAAGAGAAAAAGGTGATAGGACAGTCTTGTTTCACCTTTGATGTACTTATACCTCTTGCACACATGCAGAAGTTAAATCTTAAGAGTTATTGCACGTGCTGTGGGACTGACAAGGATTTGTGGCCTGGTAAAATATACCCCTCTTCACCCAGAAAACCTTGTATTCCATCAGCTGCTTCACATGATAGAATACAATCACAGGCATGTGGAGATGCTCTCCACACCCTCTTGGAGATGATCTTCAACCACGGAGTTTGGTTAACGCAGCTCCAAGAAATGTGTGTTAGGTTTGGGAACCACCTTGCTTACTATTATCTTGGGGAACGGGCAGTGTGAGCTGCCCTCAGCCCTACATGCAGACATGCCCGTGAAGGGTCTGATGGATAGTCAAACTGAGACCGTGTCCTTCCCTGCAGGGAGTGCTCGGTGGGAAGGGATGGCTGGGTACGTGCTGGATGGTGTCTTTTCCTCTGGTAGAGTGCTACAGCTCTGCAGCAGCCAGCAGTTTGCTGCCAGCAGACTGTCTCATTCTCATTCAAGAGCTGAAACCGAGGATGTTGCCAACTCGCTCCTATTGCAGGGGCTTCGGGAAGAGATGGCGTTTCCCCTGAAGCCCCTTCTCAAACATGTTAGCCCTCTGCTTTCTAAAGCCAGCTCTCTCTATCCTCTGTCTCTTCCTTCTTCTTTTGTTGGCTTTGGGATTTCTCGCGGACTCTCCGCTCCCCCTTCCAAGCACCTCTTGGTTATTAAAATGCAGCTCAGGATAGTTCACTTTGCCTGGTACATTATCATTCCTCGTTAGAGACCCCTCCAGGGCCTGTGATATGCCTGCACCGACTTTATAATTACAAAGTCAATTTCTAAACAGACATTTGCAAATAAGTCAATTTAAATACCGAGATTTGCAAACAATAATTAAGCAGTAGCTTCTTTTTTAATATCTATATATATAATTAATGCCCATGGGCTTTTCGTTTTACCTTGCCACTGTGTAGCTTGCAATTGTTTGTTGAGCTAAACCATTCTCGGAAAGCAAATCAAATCACTGGTTGGTTTTAAAGCTGTTTAAGAAAATGCCCTGCCTCTCCCTACCTCGTTCCACTCCAGCTCCATGAGCCATTTCTTACACAGTCCCTGGTCCACCCAGCAGCCACTGGGAGGTAGCGTCAGGTGCCTCATGCGAGAGCAGCTGAGCTGGGGAGCTTTCCTCTGCAGCATAAGGATGGTGACCTGATCTGCCAAAAACTATCCAAAACCACAACAGGCTGGGGAAGACTGCATTAAAGAAGCTGAGCAATAGAAGTAATCTGCAAGCACAAGGGAAAAAGCACTCTGGAGAAGGAGATGAACGTAGCGCACCTAAGGTTTCCTTCAAGGATGCACAGCGAGAGGGCTCATGCTGCGAGCAGAGTGTTGAGAAGGGAACGAACGGGCCTCATCTGAGAATGGGTCCAGGAGAAGGAGGGATGTCTGTCTTTTCTTTGAGACAGGTCCTACGTTATCCCATGTCACCACACTATGGTCTCTGTCTGTGGTCCTGTCACAGCTCTCCTTCCCCCCATCCTCGTCTCTCCTTAGAGACCCATACGCCACCAGCCTGGGATCACCAAAGCACCAACAGCATCATGGAAGCCAAGTTTTGAGACCATGGGAAGATGAGGCATGAGTAGCTAAACCTGGACATAGAGGGGTGAAATGGGGTTGCAGTTCTTGTTAGGAGGCTCCTTGATTTCCACCCTGATGGCTCTGCCTCCTTCAGATGCTCTCTGTGGAGGCTACAGCACTGTCCCTTGTGTAAACCTTGTTATCCCCAAGGCTATTCCCAGGTCTCTAGAGACAGCTTACCCATTCTTCTGGCTCCCTCTTTCCTCCAAATCTCCTCTGTGTCTCTACATTCTTCTTAATCTATCCAATGACCTTGATAAGATCTTAAGTCCTATCTGTTCCTCACTGATTTCTAGTTTTCCTTTGTTTGCGTGATGCTGTTGCTTCCCTCAGCATGCAAAGGCCATTGACTAGAGGCCCTATTGCAATCACAAGCAATTCAGATTTTTTCACAGCACAGCCCATGCTGGCTATTCTTCTAGGCCTCCATCCTCTTGTATCACCTGGCCCATGTTGCCTTTAGCTTTCTTTTGCCAGAGATTGTTTCTCATGCCCTGGTCTTCCTGCTTTTCTTCCAGTCCTCACAACAGGAGATGTTTTTCGTGGTCTTTTCTCCAGCCTGTTTGACCCTGTGCTGTAGCTTCCTTTCTGGCTCAGGGGTCGCTTACACCCCCGTGCCCCTTCACAGCAGGTGGACCCTTGACTCGGTGACATGTGCTGTGTTAAGATTTGCTTCCCTTACAAAATCTCTTGCTTAGCAAGAGCAGCTGTCTGTTGAGCGAGAGTCCACGTGGCACGACAAACACGCCTGACCTGCAGCATGCTTCAGCTTTGACATTGCACCTGACTCTGTTGTATCAAATTCAAAACTGTCTGGGTAGTAAACACAGTTTCAACTTCTAGTCTTTTCCTTAGTAGAGGCGTTTGATATTCATGCTACATGTGCACGCATATGTATTTGGTGTAGACTTATATCAGTTGCAGAATCTGTGAGGAGAGACCATAGCCTGGTGATTCCCTGCCCTGCGCTCTCCGAGTTGTCTCAATGGGTAATAGGTGTGTGGTCAGAACACCATGCCTCCCCGAGGGGTTTTTGGAGAAGAATAAACCTCCACAGGGTCTTGCCTAGAAAATAGTAAGAAAAGGCTGAGTGCAAACTCTTTGCGGGTGTGTCATGGTGCATTAAAGATGGATTGTTTCCTGGTTTGCACTTGTGCTTGGTAATTTCAAAGAGCTTACTCATTATTTTTGTGTTGGTTCCACATTTTTGAGCATGCTCTCATCTTAGCTCATCAAACTTTAGCCAGCTGGGGCCAAAAATATCCCCGGCATAATCAGTTCGTTCATCCAAGTCCAAAACTTTCATTTGCCAATTCAAATAGACATTCACGATCAGCGTATTTGAAGGGAACATGGTCCTCAGTATCATCTTGGGTGACGTTGCTGAAAGCAGACTTCCTTGCACCCTGGCACTCTGCATCCAATTGCTATAAATATGAGCAACAATTATACATCCCTTCTTTTCCCTTTTTATGGGTGTGCGAGGACAATAACTTAGAGCGCTTGCTGCTATTCAGCACAAAAACAAATAACAGAACAACTCCGGCTGTGATGCATTTCAACGGCATAACTCAGACATGCCACTGTTATATTAAGTTATAAATATCTATCACTTGACAATGCCAGTGCTTTTCGGCAGGGAAAGGAGTATTAAAGAAAAAGTGCCCAAACCCTGAATTGTGGTTGCTATAGCAATTAACAATGGGCGTCCTTCTTCATGAGCCAGAGATGCTGATGCAGCTAAAACAAATGTTTGTGTATGGCCATGGTGGGGACGGTGACAGATTAGGGAGTGCTGGCCTTGAGCCTCGGTGTAATCCAATTCTAAATAAATCATAAATCTAAGCGCAGACTGGCAAGTTGGAGGGAATACCAATACAAGGAGGGTGACAGCAGGGTAGTTTCAGTTTCTGTTAGGGGTAGAGGTGAGGAGGGAGTAATGGGATGGGTGTAAAAATCCAGATGGAGAGGTTTGCGATCTGGATTTTTTGGCAAAGGACACAGCTAGCCTACAGCCACAACCTCTCACTGGTCCCCCATGGGATTCCCTCTTGTAGAAGCTCTTGTATCCTCTAAGCACCATGGTCCTCTTGGTTTGAGGGCTGAATATAAGCATTAAAGCTGAAGGAATGCAAAGAGATGTGTGAAGGGAGTTTATAGCTTCCTTCCATCACTGGATGTGGCCTGTGTAATCCATCACCTTCTGCCTTAGCCCAGTCTATCCTGTTACCAGAAGGTTTGTGAGTCCTCTGGGTCCAGGCCCTAACGAAATCATGCCCAGATCCCCACGGGAGCTCTTGTTGTCATACAATGCAGGGCAGGGCAGCACCACATACTCTCTGGTTACTGTTGGGCTAAAGAAAAACCTCTGCCCTGTGGAAAATAAAACAAACAGAAGACTAACAGTGATCTGGTGTCTTCTAGCCTCTCCGACACAAGGATTCAGCCTTGATATGGAGTGAAAAATGAAAATGAGGACAGCTCAGTCAACAGCATGTCTCAGAAATTAATGAGCCCCTTTGCCTCCAACACCTGATAATTACATCTTTCAATTAAATGAACTCTCTCCCTGTCCAAGTTCTTATAAATTAACTCAAAGTGATGCATCTTCGTGGGCTGCCAAAGCTTCCTTATGCCAAACTCCGTGCAAGCTCCTAGGCCCTTGCAATGATGGAGAGGCAGAGGCCCAGATATAACTAAAGGATTCAGTCCTGGTGTTGTGGCAGCCCAATTCCTAGGTTAGTGTCAGGAGCAGAGTCCACGGCCCCGAGTTCAGCACCTCGTCTCCCTTAGGAATGAGGGAGAACAAAAGACCTTAGAAGATTCCAGGCACTCAGCTGCCGGTATGGGAATGCCATGTACAGAGATGTTTCTTAAGTCCTGCCCTTTGCTTGGGCTTCTCACTGCAAAGTATGGGGCTCCCTTGACTCAAGTCACAGCTTTCTTGTGACTGCTTAGAGATTAGAGCCTTCGACAAGGTGGTGGAGAGATGGACTCTGCTTTCTGGGGGGATTCACGCTGTTATAGGGAATTGGTTATAGCAAAAGACACTGGCTAGGGAGAAGAGACACCTCTCACTACGCTAAGGCCTATTACCGTATTTTGCAATTACAGTTTGGGTACAGAGGTGCACTGAGTTATGTGTTCAATTTCTTGATGAGATCACATGTGCTCAGAGTTAGGGAAGACAGATGAGTTTCTGTCTCCTCCTCCACTCAAATGTATCTTATGATATTTCTAAGGCGCCCAGTACTACCCTGTTCCATTGCCTTCAGCCTGGAGAAAATCCATGCATAAAATGAGGGCTCCTGGTTTAATTCAGCTTGCTGCACATACAAGCCTTAGTCATCTAGAGAAGACGTGGAGTGTAGGGAGAGGGCGTGCAGACAGAGATCCCACCCCAGCAGGGTGAGCGTTACAAACCCAGACAACTGCTCCATTGTCTTTCTGTTCTCCCCTTCCCTTAAGTAACCAAGTGCAGCCAATGCAGCCTAAAGCTGGGTTTTTATAAGCTTGCAATAAATCCAACCAGCTTTTCTAAAGCACTGCAGGCAGCTGATGCAATCACATAATTCAGCCCAAACTCATCGGACAATGGCTAGGAACGCTGAGGGTGTATTTTCCTCTTAAACCCACACAGGCATGTATTCCCACTCCCGCAGACGTGCACCATTTCAATTAAGGCAATTAGCAGTGACCAAGGGCAACTGCAAAGCTCCAATTAAACCAGCACAAAGGCTAACATGATCTACAGTGTCATGGAGCAGGTTGGAACATGTATCCCCGACAGCCGCTATCTGCCAGATTAAAGGGTTTATACACTCTCTGTTGTCCCCTTCCAGACCTCCTACAATCTCTTCTTCAATACGCCCAAATGCTAATCTCCAGTCTTTGTATCTCCTCATTAATTTACCCCTTGTCAGGGGCCTCAGGGGAAGATGCTAGCTTTTTTCCTGTCTTTCTGTCCCATTTCAACTGTAGCCTGCAGCCATGGTCCCTTGTTCCCCTTCATCCCTTTAGGGGTAGCCTGAGAGTGTGATTTAGGCTTCAGTGACCTTTTCTGAGCTGTGACTGGTGCTAGACTGTGCGTTTGCTCTTTGTGCTGGCAGGCTGTGGGTAGAAAGGAACGGAAACAGGCTGCAGAGGAGCAGCAAGGCAGGAAACAGGTTCTCTGTTAGCTGCAGTGATTTCCTGCTGGGATGCTCTGGGATAGCCCCTGCTTTGGGGGGAGTGCGTGGGGAAGCGTGTGCCTCAAGCCCTCCAGCAGGGATCCATGGCTATTTATGGGAGAAGGGACTGCTATTTGTGAAATCTGCTCTGGATTTCTACACCTGTGAAGAGTGGGAAGCTCCTTTGCCTGGAGACAGACCGGAGCTTGGGGTTGCTTTCAGATGGTGATTTAGACTCTGCTAGAAAACACCCAACAGAATGGTGTGTATGCTGAGCTCGACCATTTGGTGTCGAGAGGCAGACTGGAGGTAGGTTTCTAGCAATGGTGTCTGAGCTCTGGCTTTGACTAATATCCTATTCCATTGTCTCAGACCACCTAGATATAGGCAAGGCTCTCCCAACCCCTTCTCAGTGGCTTGACGCATGCGTTTGGACTCCATCTCATCCACACTTAGTATTTGGCAGCTCTGAAGCACTCCAAACAAGCTGTTGCTTGCAGTCTACAAACCACTTTTACTGGGATTTGTCATTGATAGGACATTGCATCAAAGCAAGGGCAGAGACTGGCACAGATTGCCTCTTTCGGACAGAGATTGGAGTCAGACTGTGGAAGGAGGGACAGCTAATGACAGGGAACCTTTCTGAGGATGGGGGAAGACCCTCGTGGGGACGTGACTGCACCTGGATGTCGCAGCCAGTGGTTCAGATCTAGCAGAGCCTGGTAACGGGTTGCAGTGATTAGCTTCTGGCAGCTGTTCAGTGGCCTGAGCTAAATGGTCAGATCAGATCCTGAGGCAGTCTCACTTTGGTTCCTAGTGGACCCCTACTTATAGAGCAAAATCCACTAGTACATTTAGTGCTAATTGGTGTCCTTGTTAGCAGTTACTGCTGAAAAGCCACTGGTTAAATAGGTCCAAAGTGTGAACTCTTTTCCTTAAAGGTGAGCGCTCCAATTAAGGGTTGGCAGGCAGTTGGGGCAAGGTGTTTGCTACCTGCTTGGAGGATATGTAGGAATTTCAAGGTTAGAGCCCAGAAACCTTCCACATATTCTCTTAAAAAGAACATCCTTTGGTTTGGGTATGGTTGTGAAGGGAGAAAATCAGAGGATGTATTTGATACAGAAAAACATCTTTAATATGTCTTTCTGTGGCTCTTGCACCTTTTGGTTGTGCTTAGTTTTTCTTTACCATTTTTTTTTGGGGGGGGGGGTGTTAGCACTGAGGATAAAACCCATGAAATCCATTTCTTAATTTTTTTACTTTGTTGCAAGTAACACAGACAAAGGGGCTGTCATGAGCTGCTAGAATGGAAATTAATTTTAAAAGCATCATCATTTATCACTTTTATGGTAAAAAAAAAATGAGAAGCTACTGAGATTAGAGCAATTGTGGCAGAAACTTCCTGCATAAGAATTATCAGAAGGTACCTGCAAAAGGGTAATGGCATCAAAGTGCTCAAAGAAATTTCAGGGAAAAAAACCCAAGGCCCTACTGCGAGTGCACTGCACTGGAGTTTTTGCTTGTGGTGTGGGATTTGCACCTCACAGTCTGAACTGCCCAAAAGTCAGGCATTGACAGTGAGATGGTTATCTGACCTCCATTTGTAGTCAACTGAGAGAGACAGATATGTTTAGAGGGCAAATCTCCATATCAACACGTGGTGTCTGAGATAGACTGAACGGGTAGTTCCTCCCATGAGAGCTGGAAGGATTGTTCCTACAGAAATGCTTCGATTTGCAATCAAATAATGCATCAATGCATCAATAATGGTAGTAATAATATTGTTGGCAAATGCAGCTATCCCTGATTGAAATGGGGATCAACGCAAGAGCAATGAGGGTCCAACCTACTAAGTGTTGCAAAGCCATACCAGAGGCTCCAGCTGAGGACGGTTTGAACAACATAACCATGAACTGGGAAGAGGAAACACTCACCAACATACATGCACTGGCTGCAGGGATCAGGAGCAGCCCATGGGTCACTTTGTTCTGCAACAAGTGGCCACCCGCAGAGAGGATGCTGTGAGTTGGGAACGGTTTGTCTCCAACTGAGCCAGGAGCCTCATTTCACACGTCTGATCTAGACTGCCACTCCAGAGGAGCTCATTAAATTGAGCATAACAGATCTTCTTCTTCCTTTACTTACTTACTTACTTTTTTTCCCCCTGCGTGGAATGAGTTAAAGGCCCCTCATTCCTCATCCATTCTTTCTATTAGAATCTTATCTCATTGCAGTCCTCCCCCTCTTCTCACACACTCTTCCTTTCCTCACACACATCTACTTGCTCCCTCCAGGAAGCCAGCTAATTATTTCCTGAATGCCCCCAGTGTTATTTTGCCTTGAGAACCTCTCCTGCTGGGACTTCTCACATGCTTATGATTCTCTGTGTGACAAAAGGTTTCTCAGTTTAGCTTTGAATGGGTATTTCTTTAATTTCTACATTTAGTCCTTTTGCCTCATCATCTGCACTTGGGCTGAGAATAGAAACTTCACTTGACATTATCTAAACCATTATCAATTAAATCCCTTCTTAACTGCCCCTTTTTTCCCTAAGCTGTGTAAGTTTTTGGGTTTTTCCTCGCCTCCTTCATTCCTGCATACCTTTCATTTGTAGATAAAGCCTTTTGCCCTTCTGCATTAAGTTTCCAAACACAACACACTTTTTGGCTGTTGGTTTTTTTTTGTTGTTGTTGTTGTTGTTTAATACCACTGCAGTGATCGGACAAGAACACAGGATTCCGGTTTATTTCACACCTGAAAGTCAGTGCACCTTCTTTGAACTTGTGCAGACATTGGTATATTTGATGTGTGTAGTAGAGGGTATGGAGACTCTGCTGTTGCTGAGTCAGCAGCAGAGCAGCATTGGTCAACAGATGAGGCTGGGTCCCTTGGCTTTCAGTGACCTACAGGCACACATAGAGTGCCCAATCTGCAGAGGCAAACAAAACCAGCACAGCTGTGCTCCTTTGTACAAAGAAATCAAAGCAGGCACTTGTCCCTGGCCACTGTGTTAGAGCAGTTTTGAACCCAGACTGATGAAAAGTGACCCATGAATTTACCCAAATATTTTCAGACGGTGTTTCACATACTCCCTGGGCTGCAGTGACTGTGTGTGAGGGTATGTGAAGATGACAGAGAACAGCAAAGGTATCTCCAGTATGCTTTGATTTGCTACCCAATAGCCCGCACCTCCACTGCACTAACATCAAGATTACTCCTCTCTACACATAGCACAGAATGTGAGGGATGTAATCCTCTCAGCAAGACTGAACATGATCCAGTGCAGTGGGGAATGCTTTGACTGGTCATCATGGGCCAGCCAGTCATGGCAGCTGTAGCTCCAACATAACACATCCGAGCTGACAGCGAAAGCGCCCAGCTCATAGTAAAGAGCTGGTGTGGGTGGAGGAATGCCAGAGGTAAGGCAGAGTGGGTGATTAAGACTGTAAATGCCTCTAGCAAGTTGTCTCTGAGGGCGAAACGTTGGGGGTGAAACAGTGACACAAATACAAGGAAACTGGGACTTATTAATTCTTATGGAAGGATTTGTTCCTTGTTTTGACTTTCTTAGGATTTTTTTTTCCCCCACTGGAATAGAACCCATGCAGAATTATAGTCCTATGAGTAAAAGACATACAGGTCACATCCTTTTGACCCACACATACGTGTCACAACTGGAGGCATGCCAAGTTAAAAGCATAAGTTACTGAGACTTAACCTAATCATAATAATTCTGCAACAGTTCGTAAACTATCAAACAAACACAGAGGGGTTAAAAAGTACCAGGAATTATGACTTGGCATATTTTTTACTATGAGCCACTCCCAACTTTGCAGAACTAAAGGACTAGAGAAAATGCAGGTAAGCAGCTGAAATCCAAACCTGCAGCTCTCTGGAAATTCATTTTTTGGAGATGGCACAAGAAGGAACATTAATTGGTTGCTGTTTCACCTCTTTTCTTTGTTGGATCAGCTGTTAATTCAAGGCCTGTGGCCATGTCATAACCACTTTTATTGAGCTGTTTCAAAAACCAAGTCCCAATGAACCTTTTTGTCACTCAAGCGATGAAGGAGACTGCCTCCCAGCTCTGCAAAGGCTGCTCAACCTAGCCTCAGAGCACCCTGAAATCTATCAGTGCTAATTAGGGCCTACTTAAAGGCTCCCAGGCTGCCATTACTGGTTTGAAATGCAGAGCGGCATGTGAAAGCCCTTATGCTTGGCTCCTGACAGGAGCAAAAGCAAACAACAGGCCCTGCTGTGACCTCCATTTATGAGACTCATTTACTGCACTGAAGGCATCAACTTCTTGGAAATCAAATGGACAAATTAGTTTTGAACCCCTACTGGTTAAGATGGACTTCTCACTGGGACAGTGCTCCTGCCTGGCTGGCTAAATGTTTCCTTAATCTTTGTGTCTGTGGAGTTCCTTCAGGGAGGTTGGGTAGATGAGATTGCTGCCGATAAGAGACCTGGGAGTAGGGAGGTGGCACACCGCAGGCACCTCTCCAGCTGCCCCTGCTCTCTGGCACCAGGTGGGTACCAGCTGTCATGTAACTAAGCCACATCACTATTTTTAACTAGTATTAACCACTTTCTTTAAGTAAAGGCAGAATCCTCTGATCTGACCCATTATTGCACAGCCCTTTTCACCGCAATAGGAGAGCTCCGTCCAGCGATGCTTTAAGTGATGTGCCCCGCGTCTCTTCCCATCATTCATGCTCATCTCCATAAAACCAGCTTTGGGGGAAGAAGGGGTCTCTAATTCATCCCTGTTCTTGGCTCCATAGGTATGCAAGACCATCTGTCTATTTTCAGTCAAGTCTACCCAAATTCCCTGCCCAGTGGGCATGAAGCCACCTGAGGATCCTTTCCTCCCCAAATTCAGCCCAGCCATAATTGCTCCCCACGTAGTCCAGCTATTGGAAAATGCGGGTAGAGAATTGGGACCCTTAGCAAACAAAAACGACAGCATCTTGCCCAGGAATAATAACATGTTTAATTTGTCACTCGTGGGATCTTTTAGTCCTTATGGCAGAAATACCAGAGCAATACTTCCTCTTCCCTGTCTGCCCCACTGCCATCCGTTCTTTTCTCTGCATTTCTCTCTTAATCTTCCTGAGACTCAAGTGCCTATCTCATTATGAGATATTTATATTTTCCATTCTGCTGGCATACGGTTCTGTGAGCCTTCTCAAGTCTTTCAAGGGGAATCCGAATTTATTGAATGCTTCCCTCCCCTTGCCGGTCTGTGTCTGAGTTCCAGCGTTGGAGGCTAGGAGGTACTGTCTGTCTCCTGGGACCTCTCTCTTGTCTCTTGGGGACCCACGTTTCAGTCAGGGCCGTGCCAATGGGGAGAAGCAGTGAAGACATTAAAACACTTAGCGCAGTTCAGCCTTCCCTTTGCTTGCCAGCAAGCAGGGAAGCTGGTGGCTGGACAACCCCATGTCTGCTTGAGAAATAAGTGAGCGTTTACCATTAGTAAAGGTAGCCAAACATAGCCATGGCTGACCTGGAAGGGAATATGGGAAGGAGGTGTGTCAAGAAGAGCCAAAAGCTGAAAGATAAGCAGACAGGAAAGGTTTTCCTCATCGATACCTCAGTGTAAATGTTTGGGATATTACTTGTCTTTAATTCCCACAACCTTCACAATCTGGAGATGCTCTGAGGGTGTGCAGCAATGTCACTCTCAGTTTGTGGCTGAGAGGTGAGGGAACTTCACCCAGACTGTGGTGTAAATGCGTGTAACGCACCAAATCCGTTAGAAAACCAGACTTCTCAGTTGCATTTTGGTGAGCTCCACAAAGCTGGCAGCAGACCTGTGAACTAGCAGAGCTGGAGGGTGGCTGTTCAGATCATGACCTTCTGGCTCACCCCAGGATGGTTGAGCCTGGTACTGCCTGGCCGAAGGGACTGCAAGCTGTGAGACTCCTGAGCTCTCTCTGTCCTCCCACGATTTGACACCGATGGTGTCAGTGACATCATGGGGTNAGATCAGGATCCTGCCGTGTAAGACATTATACAAAGAATGAAAAAACCCCTGCTCAAATATGATGAAGGTTCACTAAAAAATAGGCCTTTATTATGTTCATTGTTTCCTCTAACTCCTTTGTTTTGGAGGGATTGGAAATCCTCATGTGTTGATGTGGATAAGGAAGGGTTAAGTGAGTACTGCTTCATTTTGTTTATTGTTGTGTTAATATTTATTTGGTGAGTGAAAAAGTAGACTTACTAATTTTCTTTTACATTTAAAAGCATCTACTGCTCAGATGGTAGTGTGTCACATAATAACAGGGAGAGCCCAGACCCTGGACGTATTACTGAGTTACACAAGGCAGATTCATGATGGCATCTTGCAGGCAAGGAACAGAGGGCTGAGAAGCCAAACCCACATCCTCGCATGCACTTGTAGTCCTCTATAGGTCCCTGTGATGTTCTGCAGGACCTATGTACCTAAATAAAATCAGGCCTTTTGTGGATCTGGGTGAAAACAGGAAGCGGAGGATATGGCAGCAGTAGGAAATCTGGTGCAGATGGTGACCATGATGAACAACTGCCAGAACTACCCAGCGGTTCTTCTTCTGGTTCACTCTGTGGGAAATGGATGTCACTTGCCTACCGGAATGGCACAAGACAGGCGGCATTACTGCAAGCTGTTTTGAAGCAATTCTTCCAGTGAATCCCCACCCTCAGGGGTAGGGACATTTTTCTGGTGCACAAGAAAGAATTGCCCTTCACGAACTGCGGAGTCCACAGCCAGCGGTGTAGTTAATTCTTTCGGGGAATATTCTCAAAACTTACTGATCTTTGGTTCAGATCTTTAAGTCTGAGCACTGTTCCTGACCTTTTTCCTCTTTATCGCTGGAGGGACCTTCTCCTCCAGGTAGCACAGTACTCTCCTGCTTGACTACATGGCCAGTGAGCAAGAAGCCCATGATGGGCCTTTCCTTCTTGACCTGCTGGCATGGGATGCCCTGAGAAATAGCAGAGTTTGCAGTAACAGGAGGCCTCATAGCCAAACCACACCTCTGTCCTATCAGGATGGGCACAAAGGTCTGGATGGGTGATGTGAAGAAGACAAGGTCACTATCAGACTGAGTCTAGACCCCTCTCAGGAGCACTCTGAAGTTCTGTTTTTCAGCTGTTGGCAGAAGCGACCAGGAGGGTGGCAGTGTTGTTTCTAAGGTTGTACACAGGAGAGAAAGAGCTCAGGTTTTGGAGAAGACTATTGCCACTGAGAATCACAGCAAGAAAGCTGATGAGATGAATTGATTTCATATCTGTGAATAACATCTCTGTAAATATTGCCAGATGCTTTCCATAAACCCAGCTGACACGGCAGCGAGGTTAGGGGATCCAGCTCCCCCAATCCCTTCTGTTCCCAGCTTCAGCCCAGAGGCCAAACCAAACCTTGGGACCTCCCATGCTCTTCCAGCCCCCCTCCCAGTGCACAAGCAGGATCACTGTGGTTGCACGTGTGTGGTAGGATTCATAGCACCAAAGCGAGCTCTGTTGTGCGCACATGATGAATTACGACACAGACCCCAAAGTGCCTCTTGCAAGCTGTCCCCTTCTACATCGAGACCCGGCCTAAGCCAGGAGGGAGCATGAGGGAAGCAGATGGCAGCCTGGCAGAGTGATAGAAGCCCTAGATATCTGTTTTAATGAATTGCCCACCCAGCAGATTAAATACTGCAATAGTCATTCCTATTCTACGCTGTCAGTAACCTCAGCCTTATTTACGACACTGGGGGAATGCCGTGCTCTTCCCTCTGTTGCACGTTGTCAGCGCAGGCCGAATTACAAGTCAGGATAGAAAAGAGACTTGTGGATTTTGTCTGTCACCCAGTGGAGGAGTCACCGGGTACCACAGCTTAGCTAAACCACCGTGCAGGAGGATTCAGTGAAGGAAATGGGCAACAGCTGAGCTTCTGACTCATGAAGATACGTGTGTGTCCTGTGCAGATCTAGACCTGAAGAGAGGTGAAATTTTTATTCACTGTTCTCTGCTTTTACTTCTCTCCTGTTCCCTTCCTCCTTTTCACCCCATTTCAGTATCTCCAGCTAACCCTTTCTGTGTGAGAGTGATTTGGAAGGGCAAAATCAAAGCCTTTCTGTGGTGGCCCGCTTCTCTCTCACTCCTTTGCTCTTTACTGGGATATTGGCAGAGGAGCTGATTTGGATTTGCTCTGTTAACAGGACTCCTGTCAGTATATTTTATATAGTTAGGCAGGCTTAACAAGCACAAGAGGAGCTGTGTGAGTGCTGGTGCCAAACCCTACTGCATTCATCACCCAGATGGCGGAGGCTACGCCGGCGTTGCGGTGCTTTCTCTGCCTCACTCTTCCTTCTCTCAAGACTTCCCAGCTGCGGGGCTGGCAACCATATTTTCCCAGTCCCTTGCAGGATGCTAGAGAGGAGATGAACATGTTGCTGTCATCAGGAGGTGAGCAGGTCCACCCTGTGCTCTATTTCTTTTGAGCTTGGGTTAAGGAAGGTGGTTACCTGCTTCCCTCATCCCTGCAGAGGTACTGCTTGGATAGGTGCTGGTAGAGCGGAACATGCTCCCGTGCAGATGTCTTGCAGAAGAGGGGCACGTTCTCCTGAACGGGCTCCTGGTGTTTGTGGGATAAGGAGTCCTGAAGACACAAGAACCACTGAGTCCTGGTTTCCTGGAGACTGTCTGGCTTTGGTGTCTAATAAGGCATAAGCTCCAGCTGAAGCTTTCGGGACTTTTAACAGGGTGCTGCTGACGAGGAATCTCTAAGCAAGGTTTGACATAGGTGGGATGGGCTTTGAAGGTATCGCTGAGCCTGAAATCTGGGGAGAAACCTTACCTTAGGGCATCTTGCTGGCAGAAGTCAGGGTCTAAAAACAGAAGTCTGTGACTGGAGTGAAAAATAGAGCCAGGATTTTCATCCAGGATTTCCTAAAGAGAACTATGTGCTGTGCTCCGTGCAGTTCATAGCGAGGGAGTGCAGCCTGTCCGGAGTGCCTCAGATTTATTGCACATGCAGAGGGACAAGCACATCAACCCCGGTCTCGTTCACCTCTACTGCCCGGGAGGGTCCAGTGAGCACATTGGGGTTTCTGGCTGACCCCCCAGACCCATCAGGGCTACACTGTCTCTTCAACTGAGCAAAAAATTGGAGAACAGGTCTCACAGCCACATCCTTCCCAGGGGATTATTTTTAGAACAGACCAACCTTCCCAGCTAAATGTTTGTCAAATCCGATGCCTGTCTTCAAAAGCTCCAGGTGTCAACAAAAGCGTTGGGAGTTTTTTGGCTGGGAGCAAGCACAGAAAGCTTAGATGGTTGTTTTGAGGCCAGCTGTGCTGTTTTTCCGTTCATTCATAACTGCTGTGAACAGCGAGACCAGTTGGAGAATACAGGAGGAACCAGTGCCTGGGTCCATTCCCTGCACCTCAGCTGCATGTCTAGGGAAAGCTTGGCAAAGTTTCCATGCCGTGGTTATTTATATTTGCCACCCCTGGGTTCTGAACTTTTGTGTGTGTTGGTAATAATATCCCATTACTAAACTGTAATTTATGTGTGCATCATTTGCATTATTGAACAGCTGTTAGCCTCTCTAAACTGCTTGCCTGCCATATTGCATAGATAATAATATCTAATCCATATTAATTATAAATACACAAATCGTCTCCTAAATAAGGCAAAGTTTTGTGAGCAATACAAACCAATGGGTGCCAAGAAACATTAGTGTTACGCTTGACACCTCATCCTCTGGCTGTCATGTTATGAATAAAGAAGAGCCCACAGCACAAGTTAAGGATGGCATCTGAGCTTTAATAGCCTGCAGCCACTGCCATAAACCCTCCGGCTATGATTTCATCACATCTCACAAGCTAAACTGCACTGGGTCAATACGAAACCTCTATGGAGAAATTGCTGCAGGAAGTGGGACTGCAATTATTATTCACTACCTGGTGTTTGTCGGCAGCGGATCTACGCTGGACTAACCCCACCTTGTGGTGTTGATGGGGTCTGGCTGACCTGTTTTGGAAAAAAACCACGGATTTCCATCCTGTTTTGATTTGAAGCCCCCTAAAGCTTTGCCTGCTGGAGGTGGAAGTCTAAAACAAGCCCTTGCAGTTGGCTCACTTTCCTCTGTTGGCTTTCTCAGACCTCTCAGAAAAAGCCTATGGATGCTCCAGCTTCTATGATCCAGGCTGCAAATTTCTGTTACAAAACATAACATCCACTGTCTATCCATGTGTGATCATTCATTCTCTTCCACCTCCTTACTGAGGAATTAAGTGCTGCTGCTATTATTTTGCATTTTGACAACTTACTGGCTTTTCCCCACTCTCCCCTTCGCAATTTCAGATGGGCACGTTTTTTCTTTCCTCCGCTCTGTGCCACAGTGCCGTATAAAATAGCTGTCAAAAAGGTCCCATGTTTCTTTCCAGAGGTGCCTGCATTTCCATGTAATAGCTGAAAACTTTCTAGGGCAGTTTCTGCTCCTTTTGGATGGCATATGAACAGGACAGTATCTGAAAAGGAAAAGCAACATAAATGGCAAAATTCTCAGCTTTTTATCTGCCGAGTTATGGAGATAATATAAGGATCCTATACTGCTTCCCCTCCAGGCATATTAGTATAAATGCCAATGAGATCTTACCTGCGAGTAAACCAGTATACTTGTAAAGTATCCAGCCCAAATGGGGCTCTGACTGAACAAACAACTTCATCGCAATAATACTTAAGCTGGGGATAGCAATTTTTGTTTTCGTGATGGCTAAAAATGACCATGTTCGCCCTTCCCCCTGCAAATTATGATGTCTTTTTCTTAACAGCATTGATTTCCTTTAACATTTCAACCAAAAAAAAGAAGAGTAATTTCTGGTGAGTCAAGCCACTGAAAGACCCTAATTGTTTGCAATACAGATGATCACAGGAGTCAGGGAACATTCTTACAGATTTCATTTCATTATAGGTGCCCATTCTTACAGATTTCAAGAGGCAGATTATTAAGCAGAAAGAAACCATCATGGATACTTAGAAAATGTTTAAGATCTAGACAGTTCAGCCAAGATCCTTACCAAAGAACCCCAAACCCATGGTTGCTCTGTAGGTACAAACATTAGCAGTATAATGCAACCTCAGTTTCTCAAAAAATCATGAGGACGGGGATAGCAATTGCAGATTGTCTCAGGCCCTGATACAGACTGTGGTTAAGCCTAGAGTTTTAAACTACTCTTGTAAAAATTTTTACTTAATAAATTCCAACTCTTCCCTCACCCCACACACACGTGTTCAAGGTACAAGGCATAGAATTAATTTGGGAATGATGCGTTACGGGGAGAGGTGGTGCCTGTGCCTCTGAGGCTCCATCCTGAAATCAGATCCACAGACTGCTCTTTCCATCTCCTTTCCTCCCCCTCATACCAGAAACACCTACAGAAAAGCTCCACAGAGCCTTCCCTGCTGTTCCTGCTCAGCCGAAATGCCTCTCTGTGAGCCTGAAGCCCAGGTTAGGGCTTTGGAGGGGAACACGGCAGCAGTGCTGCAGACTGGATGGAAGTAGGTCTGCAGGGAAGCTGTGGGGCAAGTGACAGCTTAATTAGCTCAGAGGGAAATCTATAGCTGGGACTTGGAATATCAGGGCAGGAGGATCACTAGGAAATACGCAGTAGGGAACAATCTTACCTTGGAAAAAAGAGAAGGAACAAAGAGCTAGGTATATTCTGGTGCTGGTTCCTACGTTGCATGTGCAGTAATCAATCCTTTGTGAGCAGGAGATACTTTCTCTAAAACGTCTTCAGATTGTCCCTGCTTCTCTCAGAGGTGTGTTCATGACTGGAGAGAAAGTGCCAAAAAAAAACACCCCAAACCACCCCAGGATGGTGGCTGTGTGTGGTGCTGTATTTTTCTCCTTGAAAAGGAGTTTGACTCCTGTCTGCTTGTCTGGGGGCCAGCAGAGGGAGACAAGCCTCTGAGCTTAATTCATGCGTGTTTCTCCTCTCCAACAAGTTCTCAGGTTCTTTTTTTTTTTTCTTCTGCATTATTATTATTATTTGGGTTGAAATATTGTTTTTATGAAAAATAGCTATAAATGACCCTCACCTTGCAGTTACAGAGAAGATTAGATTAAAAATGCTGCAGGGAGATTTGGGTGAGTGAACACATGGCAACAATCCTCCTGTGGCAATAATACAAGGAGCAAATTGGCCCGGGCAGGGGCTCCGAATGCCGCGGAGTATGCGTGTTTCTGTGTGAGCCAGTCTCTTCATCACCGCTTGCATCCGTGCGTGTGTATAGGCTTACAGAAGTCTGGGTTTGGTGGTGAATGTGCAGGCATCAAGTTTCTCAGGATTTGGTGTAAAACTGCAAATTGGATCTGCAAAACACCAGTTTTTCCTGGCTCACAGCAGCCATAGCGTAGTCGGAGCAAGAATGGGGTGCTGTGAAGGGGCACAGTCCTGCAGTAAAATTGCCAGGAGGCGGGCAAGAGCTACAAGGCTGGGGATAACCCTGGGGAGGGCTGGGATGTCCTGTCCCAGCTTCAATCCAAACAGAGATATATGGAGTTCTTTTCTTTTCTTTTCT